>JAJHUR010101892.1:7758-35802 GCA_027495735.1 Lutjanus campechanus | reverse complement strand
CATACTACTGAAACCATATTAGTCTAATATTTTTTGAGCACATGTATGACTGTATGCTGAAGGACCTCTTGCAGTTGTAGCAATTCACAGTTAATGAGAAATTATGTAATTAAATTCTAGTTACTGATCAAAATGTTGGTGATTACAAATGGATTACATCCGAAAATTCTTTTTGAGTTGCCTGGTGGAGTTCTGCACAAGACCTGTGTATTTTTGAGCCTCCCCACCTCCTCTGAGTGTGGACCTTCTCCTTTATTCTGGGTCTTTATTATGAGTCACCAGCCCAGGGCATCTTACATAGTTGCAGATGGGTTTACACTGAAGTCATCTGAAAAGCCTGGTGTGTCGCTTTCAACTGCTATCGGGTACTGTCCGCATCTGTGCAAGCTGCCGAGGGGTCGTGACAAAACATCGGTATCTGACGAGTTGCGAGTGAGACCAGGCTGCTCTTCTAGCCTGGGGAGCTTAAATTCTTAGCGTGATTTATGCACACCTCTTTGATCTATGTATTCTTTACATATTATTCCTATTCTCTGTGTTTCCTCTCATTACTGCGACAGCACTGTTTCTCCACAGGGTTCATTAAAGTTTCATCCCATCTCTTATAATGCAATCTAATTAAATTAGAATATCTATGTAAACATATACCGTATGCACAGATGCACACATCGCTGCACAGCAGCATACTATTTATTCATTAATAAAACTTTGAGTGTCAGCATACAGGAGTGTGTGTGTGTGTGTGTGTGTGTGTGTGTTTATGGTGGTGGCAGGGGATCAGAGGAGCAGGCAAGGAGGAGGAGAGTAAAGAGGATAAGGTGTGGGGCGGAGGGAGAGGGAGGATCTGCAACCCCTCTGGCCTGATGTGAGCTAATCCTGTCTGGCACACCGCGGCATCTGGAGTTGCTGATGGGGCCCGATCGCTTGTCTTGTCAGGGGGATGGCGGTCAGGGATGCAGCTGAGGCTTGGTGTCGTGCTCCTGGGGGCTGTGTGGATATCGGAGCTGGAGAGTTGGGATGCGTGTGTGAAAGGGTGGTCTGGAGTTCGAATTTTGCCACTACAGGCCAGACTTGGAACTAAAGGTTGGCTCTCATCTGGGCTGCAGGGGCCATAAGACAAACTGGCTCAAGTCAAGGGGTTAAGAACTGGATTTGTGGGTTATTTTGCGGTTGTTTTTTTGACAACGTCTGGGCATGATAGCTCTCTCCCAGTGGATTTAGGACAGGCTTTTGGAAGCGTTAACGGGAAGGAAAGGAAAAATAAGTTGTTAAGGGAATCGAAAGGGAAAATTAGAGGGAAGGAAGAGAAGTGAGGTGCTGCGTGTAAAACAGGTTTGCCAAGAGGGGACAGAGAGGATTTTGACGCTACTTGTTTTTTTTGGCTGTCTGTTGATGTCTCTCTGGCTCTTGTTGGATGGTGTAGCAGCTTGAAAATTGGGTCAGGTGTTTGTGAGCGTGAGTGAGTGTGTGTGTGTGTGTGTGTGTGGTCCTTGCAGCGCTGACAGCTCCCCTGTCAGAATAGACGTCCTGACAGCAGTAACTGCGAGAACTTCAGTCCCGGCTCAGCTCGGCTCAGATCGGTCCGGCTTTAACGTCAGTCCGTGAAAATCTGATCCGCTTTCACAGCCAAGAATGAAACCAAAGATGGAGTTTGTTCCTTCATACACGGGAAGATTGCCATTTAGAGTTAGAAATCATGCAACACTAGTTGGAACATAGATTTGTGATGTTTTTTAAATTGAAATGAACATCTATTATTTTATTTCATTAGCCATATTTCATAGCTATGTACCATTTTTGTGGAATCCGTCATATTTATTGTAACAAAAGTAACGGTGACGGTACAGTTGTAACTGTCACTTAAAGGTCAAGGAGAGGCACCGTGATCAGGGCTGTAGCCAGGATTTTAGACCCAACGAGGGGGGTTGTGAAGTGTACAGTATATGCATTATTATACATTTTGAGTGTAACAATAATAATCTGATAAATATCTGAAATAATGTGCCTCAACTAGCAACATTCTCTTAAATTTCTTGTATATTTTCTCTTAAGAGAAAGGAGAAAAGAAAAGAATTAAAAGCTTTTTCCTACTTTTTACCAACTGATTTATACTTTTACTTTACTTTTTAGCTGACAGTATTATGTATGAATGTATTTTGTTATCATTTGATCTGTCAGTTTCTGGGCTCCAGAGGACTTCTGTTATTTGTTTTGTCCGACCAACCCTACAATTTTGAATTTAAGATTATATAAAATAGATAAAAGCAGCACATTTGTGAAGCAGGAAATAGATGTGGGAAGACTTTACTTGGCAAGTAAAGCTGGTTCTGATTCTTTATCTGTTTGTTCAGGTCCAAATGTTCTGTAACAACCCCGAGCATTAAACCTAGGGGAAACGCTTAATATTTTCTTTTTCTGCCACCTCTATTCAAACAGCGTTAACTGATTTTGTAGTGAGTGTTGCGTGTATACGGCCTTTGCCCACGGATGACAAAACCATACTGTACATGTGTAACCCATTACCTGTCTCATAATGTAAATGAGCTGGCAAGATGAAGCCAATCTTTGTTCACAACACACTATGATAGTAGCTTTAGAAAATCTGTAACTTTAACATTTTAAGAAATATATACAATCAAACATTTTTTTTAAAAAGACCCAGAAAAAATACGTTGCACATGACCTCGGTGTCCTCTGCATTAGCTATTAGCTTGACTGTGATTCTACAGGTCTATGTAAAGGTGTTAGGACATGGTGTCACTATAACATAAATTATTCTATTACTACAAAATTGTTTGTAAATGTCAGCCTCATTTGCTCAGGCTTCATTGGTCAATTCAATTAACCATCAGGAAGCAGTCAGCAAGCCTTGTCTATCATTCCAGTGCATTCAAATTATGAAAAAAGCCCCCAGGGGCGAGGGTTTTAGTAATACTGAAGTCATGACTGCAAGCTCCTCCAAGAAAATTGTGACAATACAATTTTCAGATAAAGTCACAGGACAATGATTAAATTAAACTCTGGCGAGAAAATAATAACTCCTTTAGTTATTTGTTTGTTGGCTTTAATAATCTGAGTTTAAAAAATAATGAAAATATCCACCAATGTAGAGTGCAAACTTCCTAAAGGTTTCTAAAACCCTTCAGAAAAAAATAGCAAGTGAGGTGACCTCAGTGTCCTTATTGTGTGTCTGACTGGGAACCTTTACTGGAAACTTAGTCACAACCACTTCCTGAGATTTCTTGTATACAGACAGAACAGAGGAAGGCATGTTTCAGTCCAGTTTTTGTTCAGGATACTTTTTTAAAGGTGGTTATGAAAGAATATGTGACTGGGGAGTAGAATCAGACTGTGCCAGTAAAACTGTCCCACTGGGTTATTTAGTAGCTTATTTTTGGAAAGTGGAGCAAAGTGATTCCAACCTAGACTTCTATAGAGAGACATGAAGAATCCATTTTAGCTTAGCTGGGCTTTCACAGCACTGTTTGAGTCAGCAGCACATTCACCCAAAAGGGTATGTCTCCAGTGCTATAATATAGATCTACTTTGAGAAAGCAAAATAATTGTCAGAGGAAAAAGAGCTGCGGTACAGCAACATAGTTCAGAGGCAGCATGTTGCAGTCCTGGTCACATTTTTGTTGTTGTTGGTGGTGGTGGTGGTTGTGGTATTTTTCAGACTTCCCCTGATAAGAAACAAGTTTCACATGTCCTCAAATGTGAAGTCTCACTTCCTTGTTCATACTCCGCCACAATCACTATCAATACCAGTCTTTCCACCTACAACTGTGCACCGTCTCTGTGAGTCATCATCAAAGGTTCGCATATCAGTATTGATGGGAAGTGGATACACCAGAGAATTAAAATAATTGCAACACATACTGTATGTACGTGTAACTCACCGTCACTTATTTTAGATTCACAGTTGTGTCGTCATGTTGTTTATCACTGTTTATTGAGTTACTTTTGCTATCCTTGAAACAGTCAAAATTGAGCACAATTTATTAATCAATAAGGTTCCTTTATTGTCCCCAAAATATCGAGTTTATTAAAGCTACTATGAGGAGTTTCTAACTGGTTATGTAACAGTCTCAATTTATTACTGATGCCTCTGTATGGTCTACCATCTGTGACAAGATCAGCTATTTCTGTATAATTATTCTTAATGCTTAATACCAGGTTGGAGTCGTCTTTCAGAGGAAATCAGAGGAAACAAGTCTGTGTTTACATTTTTCCAGGCAAAGTTACATTTGCCAGTTAAGGAGAAGCAAGGGGAGATTTTGAACTGAGATTGGAAAAATGGAAAAACATTCATTTTCATCCACAGGTGCCTCCCATGTGAACAAAATATGAAATAGTAGCTTTAACACCCATTTGATGCTGTTAATCACATTCTTCAACAATCAAACTGTATTTTAAATGCTGGTTGAATGTGTGGCACTTTGTGGCATGCAGACTGAGCAGGTTCCCAGTGTCCGCAGGTCAATAATGCTCTGCTTGCAGGTTAACGTTCGCACGTATGTGATGAATGTGGTTGCTCATTGCTCCGGTCGAGTGGTTATATTCCAGTTTATTCTGACACAACCCACATGCAACCCTATTTTCATTTTCAAAATACAACATCTGGGCCATCCATCAATACCACAGAGTGAAGGGTTTTTTCGTCTAAATTGCAGCTTGCTTGCTTGACATGTTTTGTACCAATGGATGCTTTAGGTCAGGGAAACCTGAGTTTGTACTGTATTCTGAAAGTTTTTGCAAATCATTGCATTCTGCTTTTATTTACACTTTACACAACGACCCAATTTTTTGAAAACTGAGATCGTAATAAAGCTAAACGAGTAAAACTTGGGACTGTCTCTGACTAGGTGTCAGAAAGTGTATACTCTGTATATAGTGTGTGAGTAACCCTGCTTTAGCACTTCTAGTTTCATATGTTACATCCCATATTTTAATTGTAGAACTGTCACTTTAAAACTTTTTTTTTTGACAAATGTGTAGGAGTGCACAAATGCACTCTCCAATTACATTAGTAAGATTTGTTTCGTTCTGTCAAACTGTAAGAGCAGACGCCACTTTCTTTTTGATTGCTGGATGTTTCGCTGTGTGTGTGTGTGAGAGAGAGCTCAGGGTTGCTTCACCACATCTCAATCCACTGTGTGCTTTTGATATATTTATTTTACAGCGCAGTGGTGGTCGGCCCACGCACACACACATGCTAGCACCACACAACTGTTTCCTCTCTGACCTTTTTCTTGAATCAGGTGAGGGTCATGTAGAACAAAAGACATTTTCTTTGTTTTAACAGTTTGTCAGTTCAGCTGCCATTTTCTCTTGGTGACTCGGAAATAAGGTCTGATGCAAGACAAAATCGTATTTTGTGAATAATGTATCTCAGATATAAAATGGTCAAACTTAATTGATTAAACTGTATTTTTTGAGTTTTATTGAACTCACTGAACCAAACCAGCTATCTTTAATGTCATGCTAACATTATATTAATTATATTCAACTAAAATGACTCACTGAGGTTACTATAAAAACTACTTTTCCTGAAACTATATTGTTACCCTGTTAAGGAGCAGTACTTTATTTTAAGTAAAGCAAAATTTTCCAATAGTGGGAAAATTGGAAACTTTTCAGCTGAGTTTCCTTAATTTTAAGTTGCACTGATGCAAACTGTTGAATGTAATGAGATTTCTTAAGTGCATCAGACTGAAAGCAATTGTGTTAATCTCATTTGTTAACTTTATTTGAAAAAACTTGGAAATTAATAGAAACCTAGAAATGGACATGCCCTTTGCTACTACTGCTCCACTTTGTGACAAAAAGTCATGACAATTAGATCAAAGCAGATACATTTGAAACATTGTTAGTTTTCTTGGCCTTATGTCCACTTTGAATCAACATTTTCAGCCACAGTAAAAAATCGTCCTAGCCACCCAAAAGTGCTTATGAATGAACGCTTGCATTGACTACGTTTACATGCAATCAATATCCCTTTCATAACCGGAATATTAGCAATAACCCGGTTGCTCACGGCCATGTAAACACCAATAACCCTTTTGAAAAACCGGAATATGCTCATATTCCAGTTTTTAAAAACCCAAAAATGACCCCTGGGTTACTCCTTTTCTAACCCGAATATTTGGTCATACTCCTATCGGGATATCCCCATCAAAAGGAACATTAATTTGTGTTCTGTGCATGTTCTATTCGCAAGGAATCTTGGTCTTTTGTGTACAGGAACTACTTGTTGTAAACATGGTGAAACGCAAGACAACACCACAGTTTTGGAGCGAGGAGGAAACAAATCACTTCATAAGTGTGGTGAAAGACATGAACATCATGTCTTTTGTAAAAGGTAGAAAGTACCGGGATAGCGAGATCTACAAGAAGGTGAGCGAAAATGACGTGCATTGTGTCATGACGTTCTCCGTGCGTCGAGACGTTGTCCGTGCGTCGCTGTTTTGATCGGGATATCCCAATTGATTACAATTACCATGTATACGGGAATAACCCTGTTTGCTCACGCATGCAAACGGGTTATTCCGAATGTTTCAGAAACCGGAATATTGACTGCGTGTAAACGTAGTCATTGTGAACAACAAATGATACTGGCAGATGTCAATATTGACATAAAGGAGAAAAATCAACATTGATATATTGTCCAATATTCTTATTATTATGTTATTATGTGTGTTATGTTATTCTTGATACAGAATATAGAATATATACATAAGTTTTGCGCTTAACATTTTTTGCACTGATCCCTCAAAATTTTTAATACTTGTGACAAAGATATGTAATGAAAGCAGAATATTTTACAGTTTAACAATAAACTTTATGTCCAAAATGATATCAGGGCACTGAAACAGTAAACCTGGACTCATATGTTTAATTAGCAGTGAAAGGCCAATATTGGGCCGATAATTTCGATTGAGCTATATGTTGTTCAGATTCTACTTTAAAGAACCAGTGTGTAGGATTTAGTGCCATCTACTGGTGAGTTTGCAGATTGCAAACATCTCATCTCACCCCCCTTTCAAAGCATACAGGAGAACAAACAAAAGGCCCTATCTGCACTCAGTGTTTGGTTTGTCCATTCTGGGAATACTGTAGAAACAACATGCAACATGGTAGAAGGACCTGCACCCATATTCTGCCAATAAATCTGTAAACCTGTAAATCTCACACACTGGACCTTTAAGGAGGTACAATATTGCCTGGTGACATACTGTAAACCTGCTGGCTGACACATGTCCACTTTAACAGACCCAGCCATTTGTCTGTTGTTGTAGATAACACCGTTTTTGACACGGCCAGAGATATCACTGACTTATCCTTCTAGTGGCTGTTGATGGCTGATGACGAACTGCTGAATCAGGCTGTTCATTCAGCTTCCTTGTCATCAGTCATCATTAGACTCCAAAGAGGAACCATAAAGGGAACTGACCCTTTGGGCTATGCTTATTTTTCAGCTACATAATCTTGCTTTGAGCTTTAAGTAACTCACTGCGGGTTCAGCGTCCCGTGAATGCCATTATTCGATGGGACAATTTCACACCAAGTTACCCTTAATAACCCACAAATAAAAGTACATTAGTTTAGTTTAGTTGGACAAATTAAAGCATGTGGAGAAAATGTGGCTAACAAAATGCAAGACGGAGTGAAGAAGTGAGTCACTAAAGTTATGTAACACCATGCTGGAATAAATACATGGTGCTGGCAACAACTAGCTTCATTTTCTTGAGGTGCAAATTTAGAGTGGAAAAACACAACCCCCAAGAGTTTCCAAGTTGTATTATTGTTGTGCTGCAGTGGCAAAGACAACAGGTGTTGTATTGAAGTCTGTTTCCCCGTCGATATGTGTTTTCCCCTCACCTTGTTTTGCTACGCCCAACCATAACCTACCCCTCAACCGCTGAGTGCACCACTACAATCTGACAGGGTAAAACACTTCAGCAGAGTCTAGCGCCAATAAGAAATGATCAACACAACCTTGGAAATAATGGAGAGGCAAAAAAAGCATGTTCACTGAAGAGGTGTATTGAAATTGTCACATTTTATATTGAATTTGGGAAGAGGCAAAAACTATTGTAACGATGTGCATTCCATAGTAATCACAATCAGTCTGTGTAACAGCATTGAACCAACAGGGGTCGGCGCTGGGGCGAGGGGGTAGCGTTAGAGGAAAACATCAGGAGAGGAAGTGTGAATTTGTTCATAAATTTTCTCTTTAATGGACACATTTTCCTGGTAAAAAAGGCAGTGAGACTTACAGGGAACCAGCCTTAACAGTGGATGGTGTCTGTTACTCAGAAATTATTAGAGGTGCACAGAGACAAAATTATCTGTATCTGTATTTGGATAGAAGACTGAAAGTGGGTTGGCAACGCAACTGTTGTGCCATCAAAGCATCAAGTTTTAAAGTTGGCATATAATTCTTCAAGAAATATATTTCCACATCCTCATTCTGTAATCACGTCTGGTGATTATAAAGTTGGAGCAAGAATACAGTTAGCTTAGCTTAACATAAAGACTGGAAACAGGGGATAAAAGCTAGCCTGGCAGAGCATTTGGACAGAGCTGGACTAGCTGTAGCTTTATATTTAGTATACAGACATGAGAGTGGTATCGATCTTCTGTTATAAATATCAGTGCAAAAGCGAATAAGTTACCATAAAAGTTGTTTGCATATGATGGATAAATTACCAAAGGGTGGTGGAGGGTTTGAAAATATACCTTATGATGACATATTTGCCAAAGTTTGTGGTAAAAACATATAATATCTCTTTCATTTTGTTAGTTTGTTAGTTTTGGAGCTGAAAGAAAAGTGCATTAGTCTTTTTTTTTTCAATTGCACAGGTTGGCTTTCACAGCTTACACCACAGCTCAATGTCACACTTTAATACCACAGTGCAGTGACCAAAACCCAATTGGGAGAGACTTTGAAGAGACAGAGACATAAATACAGAGAGAAATGGAGAGAAGAGTGACAAAAATAAAGAGAGATGAAGGGAGACAGAGGGAAAACGCAAGCAGCAATGGCAGATAAAACAGACAGTAGGAAGAAAAGCTTATGGCGGGTTGGAGGATGGGTGTATGATTTAACTTTTTATTTCTCTGTTTTCTCATATTGACAGTGGAAGCTGAAATAAGACCAGCCAGTCCTCTGGGAGACAAACCCTCCAGAGGATCTCCTCCTTTCTTTTCCATCTCATTTTATTCATTTTTTCTAAATTTAGTCTATCTTTATCTATCTTAATCCTCTACCTTTTACCTCTTTTCTTCTCATTCTTGGATCTATAGTGCTGTATAAAAAGGTTTACATAAAACCAATCTAATGTTATAAAATCAGATTTTGGACCTTAAAGCGTCCAGCCTTCATATATCAGATTTTAGTTTGAATTATGGCACATGCTACCAACTTAAAGGTACAGTTCTCATTGATATCACTCCTATGTCTCTCTGTTGAATATGAAGCTACAGCCAGCTTAGCTTAGCTTATCTTGTCTTAGCATAGCGTAAAGTCAGGAAACAGTGGGAAACAGCTAGCTTGGCTCTGTCCAAACTAAAACAAACCAGTGTCTCTAAAACTCACTATTTAACAAGTTATAGCGTCTGTGTTTGATCCTTACAAAAAACAATATAGTGGTTATGTGCGAGAGTATTTCTTGACCTCACTTTGGTTTTTGTAGCCTACATATTAGCCAAACAAACCAAAACACCTCCACAAAAGTATACAGCAGCCTGAAATGTGTGAACTCTGCTTTCTGTTTGCATGGTAACAAATATAGCCAAATTTTTTTCCCTTGCATAAATCACTTACCTTAGCTTCAGCCTAGCTTAAGGGTTTTTTTAGACTAACATTATTTAGAAAAACCTGTGGCTCTTTGGCACTGTCTGTTGAGAGTTAACTAAATGGATTAGATTATTTCTTACCATGAACCATCTCTGGCTCTGACAGACTCTTATGCTCAAATCTGTGTTTATTACAGGAATTCTTTTATTCCAGTAACAAGTTGCCAGTTGCTGATATTGGCTTTGCCTGCAGAAACTAATCTCAACCAACGACAGCAGCCAATGATATCAGTTTGTCCTAGATCTTTTTTCTGTTTGTTTTGTATAAAGTCTATATTTTGTGTTTAGTTAATATTTTTGATGATTTTGATACATAAGTAACAAACAGTTAGCAACATCAGCTAGCCACACGCTAACATTAGGTTGCTATGGCTCTTTCTTTACACTCAGTGCTTGGAGGAGCTGCACAAAATGTAAGTAACTGACATACACTGCATTATGAAAGCGAGGATACATGTTTGCTGCTGTTTGTGTTAAATTCCGAACTTATTCCACATATTTGTCAGCTGTTGTAAGCTGAGCGAGGGAGGTGTATGAGCAGACACTTTGTTAGCAGCCAGATAGGCTAACTAACTGGTATGTGATTATCAAACCGTATAAAGTGAAGTATTTTCATAACTGCAGATTTGACACTGGAGGCTGAGTGACCGGTGATCCATAAAGTGGATATACATCACACTACATTGTCTAAGTGGAGATTAGCATCATTGGTAAAACCAACTGTTTACACTTCCATTTCATATCAATATGTGAAAAATGTCTACTACTTTAGGGTTAAAAGTCACACTATAAGGAGCTGAAAGTGATACAACTTATACGGGGATGGTGTCTTTTCAAAAGCAAAAAAACAAAAACAAAAAACAAACAAATTCTGCTTTTGTGTTTGTTTAGACAGATTGCTGTTTTCTTTATGATGATAACTGACTGGGGAAGAAACTATATCTCTCTCTCTCAGGCTCATATCATTTCTGTCTGAGAGGCTTATTGAACCATCAACACACTTTCGACTAAATTGCCTCCACCAAACGTCTTTTATCATTCTTCCCCTCATTCGCTACATTGCAGCTTGCTCTCTGCACCCTCAGAGCACCAACAAACACTTCCCTCCTCCCTCATCCATCTATCCGAACAGGTGATGGCGATGCTTTATTGATGCTGCAGGAGGAGCTGAACCTCTCACTCACTTACATGCTTGGTTGACACACACTTACAAAATTACACACACACACACACACAGCCGTGTTTCCATCACTTCAGAGGACATTATATTGACTTACATTCATTTTCTGGAGAAACTCTTTACCATAAAATTCATGAGGTCCCCATAAGGCAGACGAGTCCCCACAACGTGAGTGAGTAAACAGGTTTGTGTCACAACATGAGTAATACACGTCCACACCAACATGCACATGTTGGTGGGCACACGTAAACACTGATTTACAGCAAGCACATGGGCTGGTACCACTCTGATAACTCTTGACACTACCATCAGTTACTAACACACACACACATACATTCACACACAAATTGACAGCTGGAGGTGTAAATGTGGCTGTGTGAAGTATTCAAGACATCTGCAGCGGTTTAGAAACTGAACAGCAGATTAGAGAAGGGGGGTTGGCAGGATGAGAGACAGAGAAAACAGGGAAGTGAGAATAGATTGATGCAGAATGTGCAGAGAGAGATGGACGGATGACCTTCACGCATCTTGAATTGCGCTGGCATAGGAGTAAAAGTTTTAAAAATAACTTCTGTCCTCATCTGAAGCGTATATCTCTCTCTGTGTTTTCTATCGCTACATCTATTTCATTTTCTCTCTTTCGATCTTCCTCACTCTCTTAATCTCTCTCTCGTTTCCCTTTACTTGAAAAAGAAAATAATCTCTCTATCGCTGTGGGCCTTAATTACACTGGATCAGGGAGATGAGAGGGCATTAGAGACTGTGCTTTGTGTGCGTGTCTGTGTGTGTGTGTGTGTGTGTGTGTGTGTGTGATCGAGTTGAGACAGATGCTGTCTGTGTTTTGCTCTAATGTCTCTGGGTAATAATTAATAAAAATGTCTACATGACATCACCTAGCACTGCTACAACATTACATCTGCTTTCTTCCCTCCTCCTCCTCTTCCTGCATCTTCAAAACCTGTAGTCTGTGATCATAAGGATGTGAACAACTCAAAAAGTCACATATAGATTATAAAAATAATATTATCAAAGGATACATATGTGATATATTTACTGTACTGAATCATAAAATGACCACGATATGTCATGCGAGGTTAAGGAAACATGCTAATTAATGCCGAATGTTTGCTGAATGAGTAAGTGTCTGTTTATGAGTCAAAAGAAATCATGTAATAATCGTTCAGAAGGAGTAGATGTTTTTAGCTGTTAAATTGAGCAATTTGCTAATGGAGTCTGGCAGACAGTAGGACTGGCAGTCACTGAACTCCAACTTCAGTGTATGTGTGTATTTTCAGAGCAGTGAGCTTTTATTTTCAAGATAACAGGCTTAACTTTACATTAACCGAGAAGCAACAGTTAGAAACAGCTGATCAATTTACAGTGTGGGTATCACTGTCGCTTGTTGTTGTACAAAATGTAAAGTTGTCATCTGTTCAGTGTCCGTGGAGCCTGCAGGCATCTTGCCCAAGCTTTGAGTCCAGGAAGGAAGGGATCGTGGGAAACAACTCACATCAACCATAGATTGTGAATTAACAAGGGATTAACATGCTGTCTATGGCTCAAATTCACTGTTTGGGCTGCAGCATTCATTTTTGAATGCCAGGGACTTACATATTTCTCCTTTCACTTTCCTTTGTTCATATGGCATATATTGCTTGGATTATAACATTTGGTGGTTTTCATTATGATTGTTTGCTGTAATTTTCTGTTTGACTTTGACTTTAAATGTGGCCCCAAAGTGCATTTAGTTTTGTTTGTCTTTTAGTGCTCTGCTGGTACAGAGGTGGAGTTGTGGTTTGGCACCACAGGACAAATCGAGTGTGAAGATGTGATGTCGTGGTTTAAGTGTTGCACTCATAAATATTTGAAGCGATTCTGGTCAGCTGAATGGAGACTCTGCAGGAATTTTTAGGTTGAATTTTACTCTGATCCAGTACATAATAATTTCATGGTAAACCTTGAAAAAATTCTCAATGATAAGTATTACTATTTCAGATTCTAATAATTGGTATGATCATGTTTGATTACCACACTTTGAAAAACTCAGAGTAAATACTGTCCAGCATCAACCAAAGTTAGCAACAGTCTTACGGACCGCATTTTTTTTGCATCAGTGAAAACAATGAATTTGCAATGGACTTGATGTTATTTCAAATTGTTTGAGAAGTTTTTGATATAAAACTTGGAGACATGATTTAACTGTGTGTATCAGTACTTTCTGAACATATAAGTAATACAACTTTGGTCACTATAATGGTGAAATGAAATTTTCAAACTGTTTCATCTTTAGCTGGGATCCATTCCAGCATGGATGGACGGTTGGATGATCAGTTGCCAGTCTGACATAATGACTCGGACATTTTCTTGAAAAAGAAATGTCCCTTTTCAACTTGCACTGAATTGAACTGCCCTAGCTAAATCATCCATCTCAGTATCCCACAAAGTAACTTTCTATTTGTCCTTATCGCATTGTGTGTTGTGTGAGATTAGAGTTTTCTATCAGAGTTTGTGTGCATGTGTGTGGCTGCAAGTGTTATCTTATCCTCTACTTAATGTCAATCAGCTGACAACCACTGGATGAAATGGACATCTCTGCTATAGGAGACAGGCCTAAACCCTGATGTAAACATGGTGCTTTAAAGGAGCAATATGTAACAACTGCACGTCCAAAAACAAGTACTGCAATTTGAATAGCAAATCTGAGCCATAGACGCAATTTTAAATAGGTCGACATCCTATTTAATATATGATCTATGGTTGAAGTGAGTTGTTTCTCCTCCATCCCCTCCTCCCCAAAGTTGAGGAATCTCAGACAGGCTGCAGGAACACTACAGGAGTGCAAGACAAGCACAACATTTTAATGAATGACAGGTAACGATGTGTCCTCCACTAAAGTGATCAGCTGTTTATAACTGTCAGTTGTCTGGCAATGTAAAGCTGGGCCCATTATCCTGAAAGAACAACCCTACTGCCTGACCGCCTGTCTTACTACCTGCCAGTCTTCATTAACATATTGCTCAATTTAACTGTTATAAACATCTACTCCTTCTAAAAGTTTATTAATGATTTCTTATGACTCATACGCAGACACTTCCTCATTCTGAGAACATTCTGCATTAATTTGAACTCCAATTAACATGAAACAGGCGAACAATAACACAGACAGTGATAGAAATTTCAAAAGCAGAGCATTCTTGTTTTCGTCAGAGAAACAAGCATTTTGACTTTGCATGTTTCCTAATTCTCTGATGACGTATCATGGCCATTTTATTCCAGTAAATTTATTACAGATTTCTCCTTTTAAACTTTACATTCATGAGCATTTTTTGTTATCACCAGGACAATAGATATTTTTCTGTGGTCTAAAATGTACCCAAAACAAACTAAAAAGAGTACATAGCAGATATGACATTGTGACTCTCACAGCTGCAGGAAATGTAAACTAGATGTGGTGAAACAGGCACAACTTAAAAATGACAACTTATTTCCTTTTTCCTTCCCTCAAGGTGTTTGATGTGTTTCATTATGTTACTGTGAATCCCCTGAAGGTGATGTCCTTGCCCTGTCTACATCCTGTCTTTAATCTCCACCGACCAATTCACTTACCACCGGATATAAATTTCCTTTATATATTCTCCAGCATTTATTTTTCTTTCCGGTGAGGGCACAGGCCTCGCTCACCATGCCTTTGTCCAACTCAGACAAACAGCTGCACAGCTGGCGGCAGTGACACAACCCAACCAGTAGGGTGCAGCAGATGGCATCAGACAACAAGGGCCAGTGGTGGGGCTGATACGGATCATTCACAGAGACCATCACAATTCTGTGTTGTTTGTCTGTGTGTGGAGGGATAGGGCTGAATCAAGAGAGGCAATGGAGACACAGTGGAGCAGATAACAAGAAGAACTGTGATAGGGGAGGGAAAGTTAGATAGAAGTCAGATAATGGAGAGGAGCAATTCAGACCCAAAGGCAAAGCAAAAGAGGAAAAAAAAGACAGACAGATAGCACTGCTGCTCACACAGAATGAGTTAATGTTCAAAGGATAGAAAGGCTTATACTGTGACAATCCAAAAATAAGTCAAAAAACTTCCACTTGACAACAGTTTCCTAATTGTTAGGAGACGGAGTGAGGCTGAGAGGAGAAAAATGAGAACACGCAGGGTGAAACGGAGAAGGCAGAGAATGAAGGGCAGGGTGGAGGTGTAGCTGAATGCCATCCAGTCATCAGGGAGTCAGCCCTGCTTGTTCATGGAGCTCGTGGCCTGAACAGAGAAAAGAATTCTGGCTGATGCTCATTTACTTTCTCCGAGCTTGGAGCAGCGCCAGCCCGAGCAGATAAGGAGGAGTTCGGTGAGGCGAAAACACAAATGATATATTGTGTGTATTCAAGAGCAAGGGTCTGTCATTTACAGGAGGTATCAGCTATATTTTAATACAAACCAATGATATCACAATTACAAAAATGATAATGACACTGTTTTTCTCGACAGGATCTTTTTTCCAAACATGGAAAATGAGATTTTAACGTGAGCTTAACACACACACCCACTTCTGTGATGTGTTTAGATATATGGGGGAGTTGTATTGACTTCCGCTGCATATTAGATGCAGTTATATAACAGTACGATTATGGTGAGATGTCCAGATTTCTAAAGATAAGCTGGCAAGTTACTTAGCAACCACCACCGAGCAGGACAGGGGAGCAGGTATGATTGCCAATGAATGCTGGCCAAACTCTTTTAATCAGGACAACAAGGCATGCACTCCAACACTGCGGCTATTTTTGTTTGTGCCATTGACGTTATTTCATTATTTTTCGGTTACACTCAATTATTTTGTTCTTCTTCCAATCCTGTATTCATCAACATATGATATGAAAAGTTACTAAATATGTATAGAATAAATTGAACCACAAACCTGTATAACATAGTTGACGTTACAATATATTACACTGTGTGGAATTTTTTTTTTTTTTAAGTTAAGGCACGTTTTATACACAGAGGTAGATTCATAAAAGATTCAAAACAATAATACAATGATAATAAGACCTTAGGGTTTAAAAATGTTTAGTTAAAAGCACTTGAGAACAAAAAGGTTTTCATTCTGGCTGCAGTTCCTAAGACTATCAGGCAGTTGGTTCCAGCCCTGTGCTGCATAATAAATACTAGCTGCTTCTCCTTATTTAATTTTTGCCTCAGGCATCACTAGCAGTCCACTCCCTTGTGATCTGAGGAATCTCACTGGGTTGTATTGATCAAGCATATCAGTCATATATTTAGAGCTAACTCCATGTAAGGATTTATAAATAATAAATATTAAAAGCAGTGTGATGTGGGCTGTCTTTTTAGTTTTGGTTAGAACTCTTGCGAATATGTTTTAATTGCGTGATGGTCTTTTTAGGAGGTCCTGTCAGAAGTCCATTGCCAACCAATTTTGTTGGTGATAAAAGCATGAATCAGTTTTACCAGATCTTGTTTTGTCATAAGGTCCCTGACTTTGGCCATGTTCTTAAGGCGATAAAATGCTAATTTTGTTATTTTACACAATTGTTAAAGCTTACAGTAAGTCAGAGTCAATTAATACACCAAGGTTTTTAACCTACTATTCTGTTGTTAGTGCCTTGTCCTTTAGGTGAGCATCAACCCTGAGCCTTTAATCTTTGTTGCCAAATAAAATTAGCTGTGTTTTGTCTGTTTAATTGCAGGAAATTTTGAGTCGTCCAGTTATTGCATATGCATAATGATGCGATAGGATTGTAATCATTTGATGAGAGAGCTATGGAAATTTGGGTGTCATCAGCGCAACTATGAGAAGCCAGTTTGTTGCTCTGAATGATGTGGCAAAGTGGGAGCATGTACAGATAGCAGAACAGAAGTAGAACAAGAATTGTTCCATGAGGAACACCACACATCTTATTTATGTCTCCTGGATTTTTACATTTGTATTTTCTTATTTGTTATATTTTATATTTTTCTTCACTTTTCATTTGTAGGCAGGCAAAGGAAGAATTTCATTGGACAGGGAAACTAATGCATATGACAATAAACGCTTTGACTTTGGACTTGACTTTTGACCACATGACAAGGGCATATGTTTAAAGTAATACACATTTAAATGGGTGTTACTTTTGTTTGACATCGCTTTGCACAGACTCCCCCACAGAGCAGCCCATGCAAATGTCAGTCTACTCTTTTAATTCCAAAATCACTCTTTCATAACTGCCTCCATTCTCTACTAATTACACTGACTTGGATAAGATAACTTAAAATGAAAGTTTAAAAAAAAGGAAATAAGTGGTGATTCCAAATGAAGAGGACTGCACTGAAATTCATGCCAGCCTCAACAGCTGACAGCTGTGGAGTTAAAGGGGCGGCTCTGAGGGCTAAAGGCCAAGACTGCTGGTCTCAACCCAAAGCTGTTCTAAATTTATTGTATGCAAAAAGCAAGATGTGATTTGAAGGCACAAACACCATGAGACAAGACTCATGGAAAACAAGATAATGCCCAACTATCAGTCCTCACTGTCTGCTAATAACAACACACTCATGACCAATATTACTTCAAGTGCCCCTCCACCACTCGCAAAACTCAGGTTTTCATAAATGTTAGCTTTCTTTTATTTCTATTTACTTTTTATATTTTTTTTAATCTTATTTTAATCTTATTTTATATCTATACTTGGATATTAATAATTACATATTGTATATGTATATGTATATATATATATATATATATATATATATACGAAGGACCAGCGAGTGAGGAGTTTTTATCTTAAGAAAACCATTTTGTGTGATTTAGTGATTGATTGGTATTAATGGTCAATCCATATCAACCAACTATAGATGATACTCTAACTTCTTTCTCCCTCTTCTTTTTCAGTTATGGGGACCATGTTCAACATTTCAAGGTGTTGCAGGACCGCTGTAGTCAGTACTATGTGTGGGACGAAGTCTTCTCCTCTCTGAATGAACTGGTGGAGTTCTACCATGGCAACAGCATCGCTAAGGAGAGGACCGTCTTTCTGAGGGACCCCGAGCACTTCGCCAGGGTGAGCATGTGACTCCTCATTTGGTTGTTTGTGTCTCTTCTGTCCTTTCTTTCTTTCCTTCTTGCATCTCGACTGTCTCAGGCACTTTAGCACCAAAGTAGCTAAAAGAAAAGTCACAATTATCTCATAAATGGAGGCGTGTCAGTGGGAGTGGCCTTTAACAAAAATAACTGGATAACTTCTAAATGCATTTGCATAATGCGACCAAAACTAATGAACTGTTTGGCTCTTGTGAACTTTGGACTAAACAGAGTTAAGTTTTGATTGGTGATGCTTTGCCTCACCCACTACACTTTTGCCACACCCTCTTTCATATCTGAGAAACCGTTTGTCATAGGAGCTTGCAGCAGGCGTCACATGACTTCACAGAGCGTTACTTTGTCCATTGGTGTGACTTAGTCAAGGGGGCCAAGTGATTGTGTGTGTGTGTGTGTGTGTGTGTGTGCACATGGATGCATACGTGCATATACATCCAGCTATTGCAAATTCATGCTTGTTCATTTATTTTTTAACAATTAAAGCACTTCCCATGTATATCTGTGACTGGTTCATACATGTTCACAAAGAGGAGATTAAAAATTTAGCTTGAGATCATAGAGTAATAGGACCATTTTTTTTCTTGGGAAGAGAAGACAATAATTTCTCCCAAACAGTCATTTTGACATACCTGGTTCTCATCTCTTTTTTCCCCCCAACTTTCTGAGAAATCAGCTAAACCCATAGCAGTTCTTAAGCACTATTTGTTTTGCAATGTCAACCTCCTCTCTAAACCATTTAAAACACATCTGGTCCTGCTGTCATCATTCATTCATCTTCCTTCTTCTATTTAATTCCCAGGGATTTAATTACATATCTGATGAGACTTTAAGACACGGTGAAGGAGCATTTTGACAAAAAGTAGGCGACATTTGTCTGTTTATCTTGTCTTGTGTGCTTTCACAAACACAACAACCTACCGGTGTTCATATTTAATCTTGCTTTGACTTTGAGGGATTACAAGTTTTTTTTTTTTTAATGGAGCTGACAGCTATGGGAACACTCCATATGTTGGTGAAATTTCTGGAGCGGAGACTGTGGCAGCAGGCTTTGACGTAGAGGTGCAGCTTGTAATGAAAGATCACAAGACTGCCGTTGGTCTGGAGCAGAACCAAATCAGTCATCTCAGGCGCCGAGCCAGAGGGAGTGAGCACCGCGGCGCTAACGAAAACTGATTCAAGAGGCAATTATTATATGTATCACTCATGATTATGTTGCTTTGTATCAAGTTTGGACAGAACATTTCTTTAGTTTTTTGTGTTTAATACAGTTTTCCTTTAGTGTTCAGACACATAGTGAGCCTGCTGAGGTGTTTAATCTGCACCTTTCATAAACTATTCCTGTTTTAATTATACTTTTTTGTCATTTGGAATAGGTAGTTGAAATTGCACAATAATTCTGTGGCAGGACAACTAGGCGTATCCCGAAAATTTAGTGTATTCACAAAATGTTGTCAGGTTTAGTGAAGGAAATAAAAATGACAGGTAATTCCCACGATAGCGACATTGTGGGAGAAGCTGTTGTTGATTGTTGTCATTGTGAATTTATTATACAGGCAGGATCACGTTGCATGTTAAGTATTCCTGGGAGCGGCGGTTGAGCCGCACCTGCAGCCGAACCTTGTCGCTATGGAGGGATGTGATCCACAGCGATCCTGACATGACAGCATGTTCGTATCACTGCAACACCAGCCGCGTGCTAATACTCATCACATCACACTCACTTCTGGAGCCTGGCACCTGACAACAGGCCGCCATTCATTAGGGAGTTGAACGTCTACCATGTCACACATGAGGTGATATCAGGACAAGAAAAAGATGCCCCACAGAGAGCACTTTTAATGCACAATATGCAGGAAAATCAGAAATCCGACACCAAGACCCGGAATTGTTGTTGGTTGGGTTGTACAGACAATCAGGGTCCCCAGAGGATGAATCCTAAATACTAGCGATCCTCTGGCTTTTCCTTTGGTGACACCTCAAGGTTCACATTTGTGGTTTTGAGTGAAATACCTGAGCAACCATTAGATGGATTCATATAAAATTGAAGTACCAGCCCATTTTCACACTCAATGTGTCAAATACGGCAGCTTGGTCAGTGCCAATATGCTACAAACTATGATGCTATTGTTACATAACTTACATTACATATGCTACATTGTGCAACATTAGGTGATGTTACATTGCATGATGTTGCGTTACGTGATGTTGCATTACATCATGTTACGTCGTGTTACGTTACTTTACATTTTGTTACGTTGCATAAATTAGCATGATATTTTCCTAAACCTAACCAAGCAGTGTTTGTTCCTTTATTTTGAAAGTCCACCTGTGTGTTGTGTATTTATTATTGACAACTTGACCATGGAGAGCTGCATGTGCAAAACTGATGCTACAAGGTTGTCATAGTTTGAAGTGTAGAGCCACTGACCAAGCTGCTGTATGAGATCAGTTGGGAGCGACAGTGTGTTGGAATTGTATTGATCATGTTGCAGGCTTGTGAAAACACAATCGCTGGATGAAATGGTGGAGCTGTGGTAGCTGTGAAGATATGGGTGGGGTGCCTGAATGATTGTTTTCACTTTCTTTTTAACTTTGTGTTTTCCATTTGTTGTTGCTGCCAAAAAATACACGATTTAGTATGCATTAGACATTTCCAGGGAATAACTGTCTGACTGACTGACAGTTGAGTAATATCAACATACTCCAATTCTCATGAATTTTTTATAGTTGCCCAATAATGATGGCCACTCATATTCTATATGGCATATGGTACTTAGCTAATTTTATGCTTTCTGGCGTGCCTAAGTCAAGGATGAACAGGATGTGACAAGTCACATTTAGGTCATATTACTCATGCGAGATGCATCTAATCATTTATGGCAATGAGCCCATCACTCGAATATAAGCAAACAAGATTAATAAGCAATGTAAAAATCTCAGTTACCAGTTCTTCAGCTCTTGCTCAATTGTATCTATTTAATATTAATTTTGATTCATTTTTTAAAATCCTTTTTTTTATGTTCCTTGGTTCCATTTTCCATTTTACTGCCACAGTTTTTGCTGTGTTTGTATGTGACCAGCTCTTCGACTCACCTGCTTCATTGTGCTGGAAAATCAAACCTTGCACTTAACTATCAGCTCACAGCACTGAAGGCAAGTAAATACAAAGTAGTGCAGCGGCAATGACATCTTTTGCTTTGGCATGCAGGTAGCTTGCCACTGCTGCTTTGGGGTATTTTTGATGTGATCAGACAGGAAGTGAGGAGTTTAGTGGCCAATGAGTCAGTGCTGTGAACAGAACTAAATTGAGGGAGGAAATAACACACATCCCCACATACATCCTGCTGTTTTTTGGTAACACTTTACAGTTAAGGGTACATTAATCAACATTAGTTAATGCAGTAATAAGCATTAACCAACAGTTAATCAAATGTTAACTATTGAGTCTAGTAATCATTTACTAATGGTATTCATGTAAACTAAGCTATTAATTTATACATTACAAGTTTTCAACTTTACAGTAAGGGTAACAAAGAGTATTAATAAGTGGTTCTTTATGGTTACATAACTTTATATAGCATGCACAATAATTAACTAGTTACATTAGCCTATAAGCTAATGAATCTTTACATGAAGATAAAGAAACGAGGAATCCTGTACATGAAGACCATGGATGGTGTCCACTGACCTCAACCTTTTCCAAATGTAAATCATAAGTTGAATGACCATTACCATTAATAAATATTTATAAAAATCAATCAGGTTTCTCTTAATTAATTAGTTTAGCAGCAAACTTTATGACATACATGTTAAATGTTAATAGAACAGATTTCTTATTATTATATTAATTAAATGACAGTGCTTATTATTGTATTATTATTGCACTAGTATTGTACTGATTATTACTGCATTAACTAATATTAATTAATGAAGTGTTACCTTTAAAAAACAAAACTTACATTTTCAAGCTGGTATTGGTATTCTGGCAAGGAAGGACATTCTATTTCTTTCACTTTTTTTTTCTCCATCATATTTGTGTTCTGCTTGAATGGACTCATACATCAATAGTTTACAATCAAATAGCTGGATAATTCACAGATGAATACATTTCTTATTTCAAATAGAATAAATTATATAGCAAAATATCAATACATTTCAATAGTTTTCATGATCAACACAAGCTGCACTTGATGAAAATCTGACTGGTTGGAATGTGTTGAGTATGTAAGCCTGCCTGAGTCTAATGTTCTCTGGAAGATGATGCACATATATTGATCTTTGTGATGTGTGAGCTTTACTTCAATAAGTCTGGTCCGTCAGATGCAGGGGGCTCTCCTCTCTTACCCTTTCTTTGTATACTTGCTGTTGTGTAATGAAGCAAAGTGCAGTATTAAATAAGTAGAAGTTTGGCATTTCACAGACTTTTACCCCCAGACCTTGGTTTTATGACTTAGATGGCGTTGCTTTTTCTCATAATCTTCATTTAGTGAGAGGGAGTTTGCTGAGCAGCCAGATGCTGCAGTATTTCACCTGGTGGAGCAGGAGACTTTCAGATAAGGATGACAGGTTTTGGTCCTAAAAATAGTTCTTTGTTCCACAAAGCAGGTTCTTACAAATTTAGTCCTTTAGTTTAGTACCATCCTCCCTCACACTTATACAGTTTCATGCATGTTATAAATCACCGGGGATCTTGCACGGTGCAGTCGTACAGTTCTCTGAATAAATGCAGCTGGAGCAGGTGCAAGTCAGGAATTTAGCTTTAGGGTGTTATGATGGTAGTTAAACTGAAGACAGCCGTCCCATGGGAGACTAAAAACCTGTATGACCTAAATACTGTCTAAATCTCTTTAATGGGAGCGACTAACACGTGAAAACAACACCGGGTCTTTCTCAGCAGTTTGGTTCTCTGAGGATTTAATTTTTTAGTGTTCATATAGTAGTTTTTGTAGCTGTACCACTAACATTGATCACACTCAAATAAGACAAACACCAGTAATATCTTCTTTAGGAGGCAGTATTAGACGCTTTATTAGACCCTTATTAGATGTCATTAGAGACATCCATAGACAATCCTCTGTCTCTATTATTTTGGCCTTTACTAGATTTGGTTCACATTTTGTTTTTAAACAAGGAAGTAGCAGATATGTGATTTCACTTTAGTTTACAGTATAGCTCTGTTGTAATATGTCACAAATTACCCTCTAATAAAGTCTAATGAAGTTAAATTAAAGTCTAATAAAGAGTCTAATACTGTCTAATAAAGAACACTTTATTTCTAATAGTAAGTACAGCTTGTTATGTCTCATTAGTGTACGGTAAAATAAAGTGCGACCCCAACATCTTCTGTTCCCCACTGAGGAGCTGGTGTCCTCTTCCACCATCCAAATCATCTTCTCCATGATCTATTGGTCTGCCATGACTTCTGACAAGCAAAGTAAAACTCATAAAACAGTTGCAAGATGAATACAGACAGATGTTGCGTTCTTTTCCTGTTTTATAAATATTACTGCTGTTATAAAAACAGATTTAAGATCGTAACAAAAGATTTATGCTTGTTAATTTAATTGCTATTTTATGCTACATTTATTCTCTCTTGAGTAAGTCATTTTGCTTTGTATTTGTTTCTCTCTGCTCTCATTTTTCTTTTGTTTTTTTTGATAATAATTTTGAATAGCTGGTGCTCCTCTTTAACAAACACATCTTCCCAGCTGCTCCTAAGCTGCTTCATCCATTGTTTGTGTATTCACAAGCCTGAATCTAATCTTAAGGCTGCTGCTGCTCTGATCACAGTCATAACACTCAACACAGAACATGGAAAGCTGAAAAGTATGTTTTCAATGAGTTTTTAATGTGCTTTAATGCCGCAATTGTCAGTAACAACCATACTGGACAAATTAAGAAATGAATTACACAAACTGATTGCAGCATTGGTGTTCAGTGCAAGAGCCCAGATTGCAGCCATTGATTGTAGCTTTAGATTAAATTACATGGCTTAATAACCAGATAAAATGTTTTTTAAAACAGCTTTTTATTAAATTTAATTGTATTTCCTATTCTGGTCATATTTTGTGGCATTTTAACACATCATCCTATGATGTGCAGATCTGCAATGATTAATTGACTCACTGACAACTTGTCAACTATCAAATTAATTGCCAAATATTTTGATAATCAATTAACTGCTTTGGGTAATTTCATGAGAAAAAAAAGTCAAAAATTCTTTTTTTCTTTTGTCTTTGGATTGTGTGCAAAGTGACATTTTATGGACAAAACAACTTACCAATTAATCAAGATAATAATCAACAGATGGTTCGCCAATGAGAATAATCACGAGTAGCAGCCCTAATGATGTGATAAATCCCCAGCTCAGAAAGCTATTACATCAGGACTGTGCCTATTTATCACCTGAAAATAAGAACTGTTGTTTTTGTTAATCCGGGGTGTAGTTGGGGATAAACCCAGATAGAATCTAAAAGTTTATCCAGCTCTTTGAAATGGGGTCAGCGTTCACTCACCTCAATGGGAAAAAATGGGCAAACTACTGTTTACCCACAACTTACCCACAACTTATTGCAGGTCTAATAAAGGCTACGTACCAGGTTGACCTTGTTTACATACTGTACATGACTCTACAGACCTAAAAATGTTCTGTGAGGATGCAAATATTGCACCAAACCAAACCTGATTTTGCTGCTTCATAATAAAAAGCTTTCAGATAGCAAAATAACTGGCGACTTTCATTGTGAAGAATTTATAGGAAAGGAATTGTTTATCCTCGACTCGATGCAAGTCGTTGCTGTGCTGGGCTGATGTGCAGAGTCAAACTGAGTCAAGCCAAGCCAGCACATGTGTATGGAAAAGGGTTATTTGTTACAAGCTTCTCTCAGTTCTTATATTGGCTTCAAGATTTGTGCTTCGTTCCAAAACTTCGAAATTATATCTGCAAACCTTAGTGCCCACTGTACTATAATATACTACCATATTATTACAATATTATTGACTTATCTAGACAATAATACTGGCATTAACTGTGTGTACTGAGATAGATCTGTGTATTGATTGCAAAGGTAAACAGTTTTTATCTGATATGAGTTACTTCTTGTTGGTCATATACACTATTCTTGTATTGTTCTAACATTAGCACACCGGCTGTGACGTTTCATGTACTGTAGGTCACCATGTTCAGTCATGCCCTGGAGAAAATACGTATCTGCATCACAACATGCCCCATAGCTGAGGGTGGCGTGCTGAAGGTGCAGTGTTTACCTACATTGCTATATAGCCTTAGAGAAAATCCATCAACTCCCATCACATCTCAACTGCTTAGTCATACCTTCATATGTGTAGCCTGGTTTACTCTGCAACTGTTTTAATGAGAGTCTTGAGGGGTTTGTATATTTCCTATTGTCTTTGCTAATAATACAAACAGATAATTAGTTAGCAACAAGGAAGAATCTCAGTTATAGTTATATTTAATTATGTCACAAGATATTAGTTTGCAGCTCTAAATCTACATCTTGTGCGACTAATTAAGATGTTATTTTGGACTCATCTCATCTACCCTTGTTGCTATCAATTAAGGGTTTAATTAAGAATTCATTTGTGCTTTTAATTTCTCTTGAATATGCTTCTGCAGCTTGCAGCAGAACAAAGAGGACAAAAAGATGATATATAATCTCTGTCTTACCTTTTCTTCATTAGCTTCTAAAGGTTTTTAACATATCACAGTCATCTGCCTTTCAAGTCAATGGTCTTCACTACACTGTAGGTAGGTCTGCAGGTTAAAAAGAAATCGGAAACATTAAAGGAGAAATCTGTAATGTATTTACTGTAATAAATCAGAAAATGACCAAGATATATCATCAGAGATGAAGGAAACATAGGTTTCATAGGACATACAACATGTTCTCCTCAGAAATTTCTGTTCTGACCCATAACTTGTGTTATTGTTTGGCCATTTCAAATTAATTATAGTTCAAATTAATACAGAATGTTTACTGACTGTGTAAGTGTCTGTTTATGAGTTATATTTGAATTATATATATATATATTTTAGAAGGAGTAGATGTATGTAACAGTTAAATTAAGCAATATGTTAATGGAGTCTGGCAGGCAGTGACTGAACTCCAACTTCAGAATGTGTATTTTCAGAGCAGTGGGCTTTTGTTTTCTGGATAGCAGGCTCAGCTTTATATTGACAGATAATTGAGAGTTATAAACAGCTGATAAACTTACAGTGGTGGACACACCATTGCTTGTTATTACTGTGTGTTGAGTTATTATTATATTTACAATATTGTGCTTGTCTTGCACTCCTGCAGTGTTCCTGCAGCCTGCCTGAGCTTCCTCAAGTCTGGGGAGGAGAAGGCAGGGGCAAACAGGCTATGTAATATACCGTCAGTGGCTCCAACTCGCTTATTTGGACTGCTCTACTCATTTCTGGACGCATGAACATACTGCTCCTTTAAATTTAGCTAGAATCCAAACTGTCTTTTTATATTGTCATTTTATATAAAAGTCAGCTGTCTTGGCCTTCGGCATCAACAAAGCTCCAACACCCACTAAATGTCTCTCACGGAGTATGTCTCTCCAAACCCTACAACACAGTCTTCTCTCCATTAAGGTTTCACTAACAGAAACAATCATGTCAGAGAGATGACAAGACAACTTACTTGCAAGATGCAGTAAACCTTTTCTCACCTCGTGCATTCTACCCAAATTCTCACCAAGTTATTCTCCCTCCTCAGACTTTGTAACCATGCTGTGTATGCTCCATCTGAAATATTAATAGTATATCCACTTCTTCAGTTACCAGCGCACCATTTCATCTTCTCCTTTCACATGAGTGTAAGGCAGTGACACTGGAGGCACAAAAACACAACGAAAAACTAGTTCTTGTATCGCTCCCTTTGGAGTTAGACCTTTATATTCTTAAATGAAAACAGGGTTGCGGAGACATCAACTTCAACCACATGTATTGTAAATGTTTCATGAAAATAGTGCCTTAAGCTGATTACTGAGGTTTTTTTTTAAAATTCTCTTCCTCACTGTCTGACACCACCACGCAATTTCTCCTTGTTTCTGACTATATGGGTCACAGATACAAAGTTAAAGCTTCTGGAAACTCAAATCCACCATAGCCTTGTAACCACGTAATTTAGGGCCGCATGTCGCATTAGTTTTAATCCAGATTCGTAATATTGGTAAAGTTTTTGTTCACTTTCCTGACTTTGGTTTGAATTGGGCGTGTGTTTGCTTGAACATTTATTATGAAAATTACACAACTAATTCCACGAACCAATCTTAAAAGAATCCTCCTGCTGGTCTTGGAGTCTGATCCATCTCAACAATGGGGTGCTGAAGCCGTTGTATCACTCCAGACTCCCTTGACACAAACTAATTTTCCTCACAGAAATTAATATCAAGTGTACAGCATATTTGGAACATTTTCACTCTCACTTTACTTTGCTGTCAGGCAGCCACATCCAAAGGGAAGATAAGTACAAAATATAATTGGAAATACTAACAGAAAAACACAAACCATGACCATTTTACCACTTTGTCTTGTTGTCAGACAGACTTTCTGATGAAAAAACATTGTTATAAAAGCCAATTGCCATTCTCTCCAAACCCACCAAACTCCATAGGCGAAATCACAGATTTTACCTCACAGAAGTTCCTGGTCTACCACTGCCTCGGTAAGTAATGTTAGTTCAGATCTAATGTCAAACTAACCAATCAAGGCAGCGGTAGACCCGCAATGCCGTGTTTTGCAGGGTAAAAAAACTATTTTTGTCCAAGGAGTCTGGTGGCTTCAGTTCCCCATGAGAAAAGGTCGTCTGACGGCAAAGTAAAGCAGCAAAAATGTTCTAAACATAGCACACACTTAAACTCATATTGATTTTTTTTTTT
>JAJHUR010101891.1:0-34518 GCA_027495735.1 Lutjanus campechanus | reverse complement strand
CTTGAAAGCACTGAATCCCTGCAGTGTTCAGTGTGTTAAACAAGCAGCTTCATGGACGATAATTTAAAGATACAGACAGAGAAAGTGGGATGGGTATTTGCGTTCAAAAGCACACATTTTTAGAATGTTTTTGTGAATATCTTTCTCATTTTACCAGGTTATTATGACATTATTAATGTCAGGTCTTCTATAGCTGACTGTATATAAATGTATAGAAGGAGATGTTGTTAAAGCTGAACCTGAATGCACTGAAATCTTGCACCTGTCCTATTTTTATGATGTACTACTATATCATTGTGAAATTACAACAGATTAAGTAATTATTGTATATAGATTGTACGTTTGATCAACCAAGCACTTATTTTACAGTTTTGCAGCAGGTTACGCCAGCTGTTTATATATACAAACTTAGCCTAGTTATAATGTAAGTCTTAAAGTGCACGGGTGTAGCATCAAACTGTTCATTTCCTGCGTTTTGGTGATTTCTTTATGCACCAACTTGTGGCTATTTTGTGTCAATTAATACATGATGCAAATGCATGTGTGTTGTGCACCACAGAAACAGTTCTTTCATAGAGATAAGATAAGACGGACTGGCACACAAGTTTGATATCCCCCTGAAAAGACAGTTATGTTACAGCTCTTGAAAGGAATCTTTGTCACTTGTTATGTGGATGCTTAATCAGTAAATTATGTCATTAGAGGCAATTTATCTTTGCTTGCTATATTGCCTGAGAAAGCTGAGATAGTGTTTACACTATATAAAGATGGCATCCATTCAGTCCAAGTTTTCTAGCTTCCGAGTTTAATTCCTGCAGGTCATGTGCATGAATATGTGCATGAATATGTACAGCAGTGTTTCCCCTGTCTCTTATACACATCTAGATGTGTATAAGAGACAGGTTTTATAATACTGGCTAACGGGGGAAACACTTTCTGGACAGGGGAATTTTTTATTTGATTTCTTTCTTTCTTTTTTTTTTTTTTTTTGGTTGAGCGGCAATGCCCTATCTAGGTTTATATATTACATTTATGATCACCACTCTAGCCTAAAGCTGTTACTTTGATGGCCAAGACCCAGCAATAGGTGACAAAAATACTCACCTAGTAGGCCTCCTGGTTACAAATCCAAGCTATAATAGCCTGTGGTTCTTTCAGATTTTGCAGCAGGAGATCTAAGCTTTCCCTATCATTATAGCACACATTAAGGAATTTATTGGCTCTACTAACTACAATTTCCATCAACATTGACTAGACATCCACATGATAACCTTTTCCCTTTTACAAAATTCTTTACTAGCTAGGTCAGTGGTGCAACATGATTTGGTCAATCTCTAGTTTTAAACTAGCTAGTACTTAGTATGAATTTAGGACCTCACCCACAAACTTATGGATTTATGACTACCTGGTGCAACTCAATCCTGGGAACCAGCGAGTATTTGCTTATTTATTCTAGCATCATTATACAGTATGAAAATGGCTACATCCCACTGTGACCACAGCAGGCTCAGAAAGGGCCCTTCATGGTATCTGTGTTGTTTCTGCTCTACTGTATCTGACTTTGATGCATGATGACTGCAAGTGGACCTGTGACCTTAAAATGGTAGTGCAGCTTAATCCAAGATTAGGCATGTTTTCTCAGTACGAAGTACAAATCTCCCTCCATCTATCAAAGCAGAAATGCTTTTGAAAAATTGAGAAATGGCTCAGGATAAATCTGTGAGGATAAAAAGATGTTGATGCTGAACCAAAAACAGCAACAAATATGGAGAGGCCATTTGGGCCGTTTCATTTTTGACCTCTCTGGATTTTATGGCCTCCTATGTATTTGGCTCACACCGAAGTTCAAACAGGAGTCAGACGGATCGTCCGGTTTATTCTCACACGAATTCAGTAGGAAGAGGAAACAGAATCATACTGCCATTCTTTCTTACGGGGCTGCTGCACATCCAGACCTTGCTCGCTATGTCAGAACATCTTAACATTTCCACATCCACATCCATAACACTGCCTCTGATAATATCCTCTAAGCCCCGCTGATGCCTTAAGTGTCGTCCGATGATCACACACAGATCCACACCTTGCCAGACTGGCCGGTGGCGAGCCCCGACACCGGTTTGTTTTCTCGGGGTCTCAGGTTGTTCCTCTCGGTTTCCTAACAGTTTGAAGTCTTTTCCGTGGAGGAGTTTGCGCGGCTGTAATTGGGAGCAGATGAGGAGGCCCCTGCGTGCCTCCATGGTGATGTCAGCCCTGGTGGAGGGAAAAGCATGGCGGGATGGGGGTGGGAGGTGGAAGGAGGGGAGGGGTGGGAGACATGCGGTGAGCCAGAATGTCTGAGAGGCGGCTGACTCTCTGCAGGTCTACAGGTGGGCAGACTGGCAGCAGCAACACTGCAAAACACAGCCAAAGAACTCAAACATACACCGTAGAAAAAAAGCTGCGAAAACTGTGTAATAATAATTTCACGGCAGCTGTCTGTCAACTTTTTTTTCCCCACCCTATAATCTTTTGTTGAAATGATTTATTTTTCTTATTTTTCTTTTAAAACTGAAATAAATGTATTTCAAAAGTTGCTGAGTAAATTCATTGAAATGAAACTAAATAATGGTTGATTTAATATTTTCAATTGCAACTAATTTATTTTCAAGCGCCCAAATAATGACAAATCAGGTTCACAGCTCACTGAGCACAATTCTTTAAAAAAAACCAGACTTTTTGTGGTTTCTAAAACTCAAAGATTCATGTTTATCTAAAGAAAAGATGTAAATTCCCTACAAACACAGTATGTCCTTGCAATGGTGAGATTGTGACATATAATTTGTGACACTGTAACGGCATAACTGCAAAATTCCATTTGCAGTTTTACTATTAGTTAGGTTGCTGCTATGTTGTTGAAACGTTACAGATATTCTGTTGTAGTTTTGCAACATCTGTTCAACGTCCTCTGCGTGACATTTTCTGTATTTTATATAATAACGCTGCTGCAACGTTCTAAAACATCACAATATCTCCCAAACATGGTGGAAATGTTAGAAAAACATACCAGCAACATGTAAAATAATGTGCTGACAGTGGCTACAACAACACGTGTCTCAAAAGTTATGTTGCAACTATGCAATGACAACGATTTTGTGCTAATAAGGTGATCTGAACCTGTTTTAGTTTAAAACATAGTAACATGAATTTGACTTTGACTTGGATTTAACTCAAAAATTTTGTGAAGCCAGTTGACTTCAAATTATGAGTTGTTGGTTGTTGTTTTTTTTACAGTGTATATCAAATTCAGAAAAGCAATTTATTTTAAAAATCCCTAATAAAACATCTTAAGAGAAAAGTTAATGAGATGTGTATATTTCCTCACGATAAATGAAGGTGAAAATGAAAATGATAGCCTTGTTATCTGGTCCAGGAAATTGACGAAAGGGTGTCTTTGTAATAGAAGACACATTAATATGCTGCACAATGTTTTCACCATCCATTATCTAATCAAAGAGACTTGTGAGGCCATTTTTCATTTTAAGCATTAGTGTGGCTGCTGCTTTTTGTTGTGCACTGCTTGTTGAGATTCTGTGATCTAAAATGTAAATTCGTTAAGCACTTTGCTCTTATCCTGGTACACACAAACTGTGCCCACCTAGTGCTGCCCTGACCCATTTCGCTGCATGCAGGACATTTGCATGAAAGGAATGAAACTCGATGCCAAAATAAACATCAATTAAAGCTGTCAAACACCACCAAAAACAGCTGCAGCTTTGAACAGCTCGACCAGCAGGCTTCAAAAGCGAGCCGTCTTTAAAGGACTGCCTCACATGTACGAAAGGCCAGGCTGGAATTAGCATGGCCGAGGTTAAAACAGAAATTACCTCTGCTAATGAAGTGAGGCAAGATGATTTCAGTAATACAAGAGAAATTCCCTCTGTCATTTGCCATTTATTAAAAAGTATATTTAAAGAAAGAAAAGAGCCAGAGAAACTGGTGCTACAAAACAAATGGAATTAAAAATGAATTTGCAGTTTTTTGTTTGAAGATCAGATTCTAATAGAGATTTTATATATTGTTCATTTAAAGTCCAAAAATGAGTACTGCAGTCCAAATAGCTTGTTGGAGCAACTGACTGTATATTAAATAGGTTGAAATCCTATTAAATACACAGTCTATGGTTAAAATGAGTTGTTTTTACTGTCCCCTCCTTCCCAGACTCAAGAAAGCTCAGCCAGGCTTCAGGAACACTGCAGGAGCAAAAAACTAGCACAACATTGTCATTTGACAGTAACAAGCTTCAACAATTTGAGCTGATCAGCTATTTATAACTGTCAATTATCTGTCAATGTAAAGCTAAGCCCATTATCCTGAAAACAAAAGCCCACTGCTCCGAAAATACACATTCTGGAGAGTTCAGTGACTGTCTGCCAGACTTCATTAACATACTGCTCAGTTAACCATTATAAAAAATCTACTCCTTCTGAAAGATTATTAATGATTTGTTCAGATTCATAAACAGACAATAACTCATTCAGCAAACAGTCTACATTAATTTTTTAACTCTAATTAACATGAAACAGGCAAACAATAACACAAGACCAGAAGTGAAATTTCAAATGACACCGGGGCTGTCTGGTTGTTGTCAGAGATGTGAATATCTCAACTTGGCATGTTTCGTTAATCTCTGACATATCATGGTAATTTTATGATTTGCTGTAGTAAGTATATTGCAGAGTTCTCCTTTAAAGTGGAAAAAATCACAAGAGAAAGCGTATTTTTCATGCAGACACAGCACAGTTCTGTTTGCTTTTTGCAGAGTTAAAAGAAAGCACCGCAGCTCTAGTTCAGTATAGGTAAAGGTATATTAACAGAGAAGACAGGTCCTCGGGAGGGGCAGAAAGCAAACAGGTATTTGTTCCCTCCTGGTGGTTTTGCTGAAAGCACAGGAAGAGCTGCAGTGATTTGTCAATACAGGTTTTTGTCTGATTTTAATCTATTATGGCTCCTCTCCCCTTGTCCATTTGCTCATACAGAGCTCCCATTGAGTGACTGCCACAGCTCATTACTGCTTCAAACAATTTTTGCCCGGACTGGCTGGATTAGGTTGTTCCTGAGATCTCGCTTGTCTTCTGCAAAGCTCACACTGGCGGTGAGAGAGGCAAAGGGCTGCTGTTGACCTTTCTGAAAAGCAAGGTGAGATGAAGAAAATTACAAATCTTGAAGTCACTTTAAAATCATCACATGAGACCAACAGCCCGAAAGAGCAATAAAAGCAACAACTAGATGAGTGCGCTCAGTAGAGTGCAGAGCTCCACCAGGCAACCCAAAAAGAATATTTGGATGTAACGCCTTTATAATCACATTTTGATTAGTAACTGCAACTTAATTACATATTTTTTCTCAGTAACTGTAACAGATTACAATTACATTTATTTTGTCATTTCATTCATGTAACTAGCTGCAAGTAACTAGTAACTACGCCACAACACTGCTACTACGTCAGGTTTTTTCAGGGTTTTCAAAAAACTGTGAATCACTGCACCCATTAAAGGTCCTTGAGCATACAGTCATAAATGTGCACAAAAAACTTGGGGCTGATAGATCCAGTCATACGCAAGATTAGCTGTGGACAAGCTTCAGGTTACATACACACAACCAATCGCATGATCTCCTCCAGGCTAGAGATGACAAAAAGTTATTTTTCTTAAATGTTAGAAGAGAGACGTAACTATACTCCTAAACAGACACATATATAGACAGCTGCAGACACCATGGACATGTAGTTCTGTTTAAACCACTTTGTGTTGTCCACTTGGACAACATGTTTCAGTCATACACAGGTGGTACTCCGTAGCTTGTTGTAGTATTGTGGCTTTGCAGACAAGTCGGCATAATTACAATGAATTTGAGGTCCGCAGATCCAATTCGTGAGCAGGTCCTCACATATTTGTGCAGACTAATTCTGGTTTGAGAATGGACGTGCCAGAGACCTTGTGAAACTGGAGCCTACTTAACCATACAATATGTAAGTTTTACCACTAAGTGGTCTCTCTGACCTTAAAACAGTGTCGATGTAGTCAGATGAAATTGTGAAGTAGCATGGAATCATGGGAGTTGCTGTCTTCACCGTTAAACAACCACCATTGTATCTTTTGTTTCCCCTGAAGTTATAGCATCTGGCAGCTAGTAGGAAACACACCTTGAAAAAGTTAGAGATTTGAACATTGTTTGGGAACATTTGGGAGTACAACTCAACAAAATATATAACAAATGTTTTCCATTTTTAGATATTTTAATGCTTTAAGCTAACGACAGCATGCTAGCATGCTCACAATGACAAAATGCTGATGTTTAGCAAGTATGCTTACCATTTTTACCATTTTTATTTAGAATATTAGCATGCTAACATTTGTTAATTAGTATGAAACATAAAGTACAGCTGTGGTGGATGAGAATGTCATTAGTTTTCCAGGTATTTTGGTCATAATCCAAAGCAGTAGACAAATTAAAAATCTGACCTGTTGGTTGTGCCAAATTTCATGACAATCCACTCAATAGTTGTCAAGACATTTCTCTCAAAACCACAAATGTCAACCGTATGGTGGTGGAGGAAAAATCAGGAGGTGGCCAAAACAAGAGGATCTGGGCACCATAAATGTTTGTATAAAATTTCTTGGTAATTTAAAAAGAGAAAAAGAGAAATAGAACACAGGATAAACATTGAAATTGCAATCCTTTTGCAGACTTTGAGGGCATGGACTGTACCATCTGTCTTTGGTCCTTTGTCCCTGTACTGTTTGTAATTTCGTTCATCAGAATCTCCAAATGAAAGCAGACTGTTTGCACTCGGCAGTAATTCTTCTCAGAAGTGTACAATAAAACATTTCTCCCTCTGAAACGTTTACACCATCACATACTGGAGGTGATATTGAGCACATTCATATTCCTAATGACCAAAATAAATGCTGGATTCTTTGTTGTATTTCATACGAAAAGCAAAGCAAAGGAGGCCCCCAGACATTTCTCCAAACACTGAAAAGGTAAACACACTTTTGCCTTGCTACACGCGGAGTAAAGCACCAGCCAAATTACCAAATTAACACAGAGTCAGTGGAACGTCGGAAGAGAAGAAATAAAAGCTCTGCGCTCTGCTTTGATCTGACGTCTTTGGGAGGAATCTTCTCGGCAAAATGTTAATCTACCCTCTACATTGCAGATTACCCCCTCCCCCCTTCAAAATGTGACTGTTCTCAGATGGTCAAGGTAATTTTGACCCACTTAGGCTGCTTTGATCCGAAACCCCTTTTAACAGATCCTCCACACAAGAGTTCAAACTGATTTTGTCATTGCCGACCACAGCCTCTCTGCAAAGATTCAGAGTCGAAGCTAAAGCTCTTCCAAGCTGCCAGAGTTGCTGACAGCCAGCAGAGTTGAAAGCACTTTCTAATGCTGACGATCAGTGCGAGTGACTTGCTGCTAATGGGTTGCACTCCCACTTTTTGGAGCAGCAGGGGGGTGGGCTCCGTCTCATACTTTGGGACAGGAGCGGTTCTTTATTTCCTTTCAAGAAAATTATGAAGTTTGCAAATTATCTTATTTGCTCTTGTATTCCTCTGGCGTTTGCTGAGCCTTTATGTGGCTTTCCTTTTAAAGTCTCTCTCACTGTGATTCTGGCTGCTCTGTTCTGAGGTGGTGAATCGGCTCAGATTCGCTACGGTACCCCACAGTAGCTGTGAGGTGACAGCAGCAAAGCACTGTCACAGCAGCGTCACAGAGGAACAGAAATGTGATTAAAGAATCAGATAACGAGACAGAAACACAAGAGAGTGTTGAGAGACATGTTCATGGACTCCTCAGAAGTGATCTCAAAGGCTCTTTACTTGGAGACCTGTTCCCTGTCAGCACTACTCTCTTCTCCAACTTTTTTCAGCAATGTGTGAGCAGCACTCTGTCTGAGTTTACTTTACACAGAAACCAGCTTTTGCACCAGAGCAAAAGCTTTACACTTCACACTGTAGATGCCATGTGTTGTCGTCCCTCATTGATGATGGATTGGTCATTTTTCCATATTCAGATATCACTGATATCACTGAAGTACCTGTTTCATCTTATGGACTATAGTCCTGGAGCAAAACTGTGCTCAAACGGTCTAAAATATGTATGGGTTACAATGATATTACATCATTGTCTTTGTATAAATCCCCCATGCAAACATATGATGTTCAGTGCCCAAAACAATTTTGAGGCTTGGCTTGCTGGGCTTGTTACAGGGTATCAATACTTCACAATCAAACTGTCAGTTTGGCAGCAGGTAACACAACATGCTACAAGGGCAAAACGTGCTGCAACTAGAGTTAAAAGGCAGTTTACTTTGTCAAGATCAGGTGTACGGTGGTCAGTAAAAGGCAGGCAGGGAGGATCAGAAAAAACATCTCAGAAAATCGACAGGTACAGATTTCCAACATGTAGTGAGAACAGACAGTGTTTCCCTGCACACTGAGAAGTTCTTTGTGGTGGTGGACCTCCGAGGCAGAACCACCAGCAATCAACAATTTAGAGACTACATTCAAGGACTCACTGCTAATTAAGAAACTTATTTCTAATATGCATATATTGCATGTAATTGTACACTCTGGCTTATTTATTAAGCATTTTCAACTGCATTTCTTTTAATATGTGTGAAAAAACACTTAATGGTACCATGTGAAGCAATTTATGTGTACTAGTGATATGCTATTGACCTGAATGTTTTTTTTCCAATGTGTGCAGTACTGTCACTGCAGCAAATATCATTAATACTAAGCAGCAAAAATACAAACTGTAGTTATAAACTTGACAGGATAGAGGAAAGTTGTGCAGTTGTGCAGCTGTGCCTCATGCGTTAATGTGCACACAGCTTCTGTCTTGCTGGTGAGCATATTCTATTCCCCATCCACTATTAATCAGAACGTTAATTTTTCAGACCCAGCCAACCTAATCTGCAGATAACTCACAGTGTATGTGGATGTAACTACTGTCTGCACATCACTAACATTTACTTGATTGTAACATAACTCTTCCCCCACTTTCTTGGTTGCCTATAGCAGCCAATGGACTGATTTCTTTGTAAATGAAACATTTTTCCCAGAAAAAAGGATTGCCTCTCTTCAGCTCCCCTACAGCACAACACTAGCTAATGTTAGCTTGTAAATTGAGACCATTAACACCAACCAACGACCAGCACCCACCACAACACAAGCCTAACTTTACTTGCCTCATCTATCAACATGATGCCAGTCAATCATGTTCTGTCTCATGTACGTCACATCACGGTTTTGGCGAATGCCCGGGATGCTCACTCGTGCCTATGGAGTGCAAGCATGTAGGCGGATGCTAGCGAGAGGATACTGACTGCAATTTACTTAATGGCCACTGTTGTCATTCATGACAAGGATTTTCTGAAAATGACATATACAGGAGTGAAAGACAGTTTTTGTGGTTGGGTGGAATTCTATTTTGTTTGGTCCCCCAAATAAATTTTATGGGGGAAAAAAGAGGGAAACAGGTCGAGCTAACAGATGGATTGAATGTAATACAACAGATAATTTCATAAGAGTCCCCTAAATACAAGGACTATAGAAAAGATTACCTTAAATTTTTTGAGAAACTACACTCAACTGAAAATAAATTGACTGGCAATTGTTTATGACTGAACTGGTCCCCACTAATTACATGGAACCATTTCAGTAAGGATACAGGAGCTTGTTGTCCAGTTTTATCTCTACCACAATGTGCAGGTTAGATGTAAAATGAACTATACTTTTCAACTGTAAGTTTTTTTTCTTCAGTCTATAAATACACTCCAGTGAAAAGTAAACTGTTTGCAGGGTAGGAAAAGTTACTGAGCAGGATGTACAGCCCATAATCTAAGGTAGAGTAGTTCATCTTTAAAGGTTTATAATTGCATGCAGTTCTTTGATAATGATTTAAATTATGGTAATGACTGGATATAACTGTACAGTAATGACTGGATACAATTGGATGTATAAAACTAGTTTTAGCTTTACAATGACTGGAAATTACTCAGTCATGTGAAGCTAAAAATACATTCTTTCACTATCACACAATTTGGAAAACAACGCTTAAAGGGACAAAAATGAAAATTCAGTCATTATGTACTCACACTCATGCTGATTGAAGATTGGGTTACTTTTGTAGTCCACAAAACGCTGATGGAGTTTCACAGGAAAACAGTGTTGCAGAATCTCCCAAACAATGGAAGTGAATGATGACCAGTTTTCAAACAGAAAAAAACAACATAATTAAAACATAAAATGCCTCCATACCGCTCGTCTGGTGTAATCTAAGTCTCCTAAAGCCCCAGCATGCCAAGCTGACTTAAAACATGTTATTTACACCATGTTTTTAGCCCGAATCTTCACTGTAGATCCTTGGCTTGGAGCCATGTTCACGTGCACATGCACACTGCCTGATCTGGATGTGTATGTTATGATGGTGTGAAAATGGCATGTCAGGACTTTAGGGGACTTGGATTATGCAAGATGAGCAGTATAGAGGCATTTTATGTCTTTGACATTTGAAAACTGGTCTCCATTCACTTCCATTGTTTGGGAGATTCTGCAACAATGTTTTCCTGTGAAACTCCAGCAGTGTTTTGTGGGTTAACAAAATAAACACAACCCTCAGTCAGCATGAGGGTGAGTAGATAATGACTGAATTTTTATTTTTGGATGAACCATCCCTTTAAATGAGTGTGTAGGTGTATATATTTATATTTTTACCTGTTTATAATCTTGGAAACAAAAATCGGCCTACTGTATTATGAAAGGCACAGGTGTAACTAATATGATTAACAGTGGCTCTGTTCCATTTGGGTGTTCCAGTGAGCCAGCATGAATGGTATCACTGCCCTGGATCTGACAGTCTTTATTAATGTAATTACTTACAACTGTGTTGGACAACACACAATGTCTGAGAGAGTACATTATAATATGAAAGAATATTAGAATTGGCCATGTCTGGTGTATGGTACTGCCAACTGTAATATACTGACAGTGAATGGTGTCCACATGCAAATTTATTACATACTATCTTCATAAGAGTGGGCCTGCTTTACTGCTGCTGATGACTGTGCTGCTTTACATATTGTATATTTAATTTAACTGCTTGGCTGTATGAGTAATTAAAACATGTTGGCTTCTGTAATGAAACGGTTTTATTTATAAAGAAATAATAAAACACAAATGCCAACACATTCTAACCAGTCACCGTGACAAACTAAGATGACCAGCTGACCCCAGTGCTGTGTGGGAGAACTGTTCTAATTAGCATGCTATGTTACCAGCATTCAGTGTTTTCTTTCAGTCTATATATATATATATACATATAGCATCAAATGTGTGTGTGTGTATATATATATATATATATATATATATATATATATATATATATATATATATATATACGTGTGTGTGTGTGTGATAATTAAAATTAGATATATTCTCCATTCTTTTTCCCAATCAGATGCATGCAAAACATGTGTGTGTGCACCTTATACCACATTTGATGCTTTTTCATTGCAGATATTTTGGTATGTTGTGACAGGAAAACTACAGGTGTAATTAATAACTTTAATGATGACTGCATTATTAATTGAGATAAGGTGGAAAGAGTGTAACAAAGAAATCAGTTGTTTGCAAAGTAGTGTATAGCTCTATAATGGAAGGACCAGTGTAAAAATATTAAATGAAAGAAACTTTGACAACAGCAATGGGGGGAAACCATTTAGTTGTGCTTCAGTGGAAACCCATTTCTGGATTAATCCAAGTAAACAGTTGTTTACCCAAATATAAAGGTTCTTGCTTTCTTGCAGCCATTCTTGTTGTTGCTCACTGCCACTTACCTCCTCTATGGACATGTCAAATGAAGAATTAAAAAAAACAACAACAACAAAAACTTGCAGCTTCAGCTAAATATTTACAGTGTATGAACCTGCATTATTGTTCCTCATCAGCACCACTGCCTTTAGATTTCTGGTCCACTTCACACTTTACTCTCTTACTTTGAGAAATTGACTAAATAAACAATTTCACTTCAAAGGATTTGGTTAATGAAGCTGTTTATCATAATTTCAATAATGCCACAACACAAAGTAATAGAATTTATACTGCACATTTACTTGGTCCCACTATTCTCTGCTCTGGCAAACAAGAACCCAGTATGACAACAGCTTGAGTTTTCCCACAGCGATCCCCTGAGTGGGACTTGCACTTTTTCCTTGGGAGTGGAATGTGTCCCAGCTCTCCATGTGGAGAAAGAACAAGGCTTTTAACTTCCACTCAAAAATGCAAGAAATCTGCGAAGAATTTATGTTTCTCCCATGGGTCACATTTGCACATTTGTGGCTAATGAAAAACCATTTGCTGTGTATTTCACTGTGCTCTGGAATGAAGCCCTAATGGTAATTAATTGATTCCTAGTACTCTGTGGCAATTACTACAGTTCTTGGGAGAAATGAAAGAGACTGCCAACATGTTCTGCATTAATAGCATAACCTTCATTTGGACACAAAGCAGAATGTGTGATGTTGTACCACAGGGACTGCTAATTTGCAAAAAAAAAAAAAGAGAGAGAAAGAAAAAAAGAAACAAAAAACAAGTGTGTTGAGTTGTTATTAAGGGAATTTTTGGCCTCCATATTCCCATCTGCTAATATCAGGACAATAGAAACAAAGACCCAAGTTCTTTATTTTCCTGAGGTTGCTCAATGTTGAAACTCCAAAGACAGACGATTGGAGTGTAAATAAGTGTCCATTTAACATCACTCTTTCATTCAAAAAGAAAAAAAAAACTTTGAAAGCTGTTTTATGCTAATGTCAAGCTTAATTGGCATTAGAAAAATTGCTCTGGCATACGGAGGGGCTCCAAGATTAGCCAGAAGAGAAAGAACAAGATAAAGCCTTCAAAAGGCCTATTTCAGAGGAATTATAGCGTCCTTTGAACATCATCCAAGTTTTAAATACATTAAAAGCCTGTTGGCATACATGTAAATTAAGCGGTACCAAAGTGTTCCAAAGAATTCATGGTGAATCAGACCAAGGGTGCGAGGATAAAATGCAGGGTAAACGTGTCCCAGAGGGAGACGGGGAGGATTCCTGCCATCTCCCACAAGCCTCTCTGCTCGTCCTTTCTTCTCCATGTCCATTCTGCCGCGGGCCAAGTGGCTTAACTTAGATGAAAAGAACAACAGCTAGGAGCTCCCTTGGCAGCAGAGCCCTCACGCTGTCCAAAGTGCCAGTGATGGAGCATTGTGTATAGCACATACAAAAGCCTGTTTAGCAGCACTAAGCACAGAGCACCAGGGATTCCTCTTATTCCTCTGACTGGCTGGCCAAACACTGGCACAGTTGAGTCAGGATAGGCCTGGGTGCAGGAATGTCTATTTCTCACTGTCCTGTACATCATGTATGGAGAACGGAGAGAAGAGTGGTTTCTGTGTGTTCTTACAGCACCTCTAGAGCCCCTGACCATCAGTTGTGCAACTATCCTTTGTGATTGTTAGTTAATACAGCATTACAACATTGCATGTTTTTTCATACAAGGTCATTTTAGCTTGACATGTCATGTGTATTTATATATTTCACTTTTAAAGCCATCTTTCAATTCCAGAATTTGTGCATAAAGAGAAGGAGTGTTTAAAATAATATAATATAATTAATTAAGATGCAAATGAAAAATACTATTGTCACATAGACAATGATAAACAGAACAACTTCTTAAAATTCCTAGTTGCCTTGTGCCAGAACACATTCAACAAATAGAATTAAGAAATGAAACATTGAAACCAAATCAAACATTACCTTCTAACCATAGACAGTAGAAGAAGTGGACAGAGCTTCTGGGTCTGATAAATGAAGCCAGTGCACAAGTGCAATAAACCTGCATTCTTTCTAATGGCCAGCAGGGGGAGAGTCCACTGGCTGCAAAAAGAAACCTGAATGTATCGCGTCTTACATATAAATGACTCTACTTCTCACTTGCTTCATGGCCTCAGTAAACAATCTCCTAATAAGTTTACTCACAGACTTCATGAAACTCAGATCAAACTGTTCAACTGGACAGTATTGATCAAATATGGATCAAGATTCTGTTATTACATTGTCTATTTCTTGCTTAAAATGTTTTCCAAAACATATTTTACTATTTAGTTGTAATAGGTGAAAGATTGCAACCAGGCAGGTCGCCATTATTTGCTGCAAAAGGATGAACCAAAACCAAGCAGTGATGTAAAGGATGTGGCCTTGTAACATTCCCAGAATGTCTCTAGATGATCACAATGTGCAGGTCTTTAAAGGGTAGGGGGACATTATTTGGTGAACTTTAAGGGAACATTTAGGGCATTCTGGGAACGATTAGGGAACCATCCCAGCTAGAAACTGTATGTTCCCAGAATGTTGAGAATGTCACCACTGGTGTAAAGGATGTTGCTTTGTAATTTTGCCAGAATGTTCACGTACAAATTTAGTTTGGTATGAAAACACAGCACCACCCTGCTCCTCTTTGATCAGGTGCTTCAATGGATACTGTTGACCACAAAAACATAATTGAAAACTTTTAGAGTTTTGTACTAAGTGCAGACAGAGCTCTCACATCATTGCATCTTGACCTACAGACAAACAAATTTCTGTCAGCACTGGAGGGTTCAACTCATCTTCAAACCATGGTGTTCCCCACAGCTCCATTGTGGGACCACTGTTATTTATTATTTGTATGAATGTACAGCAACAAGACACACGACACTAAATTGGGAATCATATCATCTCTCTCCATTGTTATGTGAATGATATATGGTTGTTTCTGTCTATTAACACTGATGATACATCATATATACACAACTGCAGTCTCATCCTACAGCTCATCCTGTTTGGTTGTTGTTGCTTCTGCTGCTATTATGTTTTTATGTTGAAACCTGTAGCTTCTCACAAAGAGGTCATCTCAATCCCCCCTTCATACTAATTTCAGCGAGATAGCAGCAAATGGGCAAGTAGGTGTCAGTAAAGAAGAAAAACATTCCCTAAATGGTTAAGGTACAATTGTGTATTTGTGTATCATGTGCTATAATTAAATCAAGAAAGTCTATTTATTCCAGAATGTATAGAAATTAAGCATGTTTTGATGTTTTGCCACCAAAAATTTTACATCCCAAGACTCTGCCACTATTACAATTTAAGACATCTGGTTTTAATTTACATTTTAATTGAGCTTATTGCAAGGGAATTATCCACAGGCTTGTACAGCATAATATGAAGTTGCACTATTAGAAATCTATTACCAAAAATGCTTGATGGCAGTGTTTTGTGACCAATCACTGTAATATAATTCAAAAGGTATTGAGCACTATGGTCAGCTTAACAGGATTAAGATGAATTCACCCAGAATGTACAGTAACAAAAGATCAAACAAAAAGATCCAACAAATGTCAGATCTGGAGTTCTGATCTTCAGCTCAAAAGTGAAGTTGAATTCTCTTTTTGTTAGACAGGTTATTTCTTACTGAATAGAAAAATGACAGAGAGACTGAATGTCCATACTTAAGTTCCGACCGTACTTGATCAACAGGATCAAGTCATCACGTCGCCAAGAGGATTTACATCTCAAGACAAACAGTGACATGAAAGCTCTGAATCTTCAAGAGGCTGAAGCACTTCATTTAAAGTTAAGAAGATTTAGATCAAAAGGTTAGAGAGGGAAAAAAAAATACACTCAAAGGACGACCCTCTGGAAAAAAAAATCGTGGCCTTCACAGTGCTAAGCTGTACAAGTTCACAGCCATGGCAGGACACAGTCCGTTCCTTCACAGCCTCAGAGAGATGAAAGGGAAGATTGTCTGCTCGCTTTGATTCAGACTTGGCCAAACGAAGTCTAAAGAATGCCTGGCAAAGTTTGTTTTCTGAAACCTCAAAAGTTCTTCAGTACCCCCACCCACCACCCCCGCTCCTCCATCCTCCTCCTCCTCCTATTTAAAGCAAGCGAGCAGGGAGAATTTGTACAATGTTAATTGTTAATTACTTTGGCTTGCTGTGATGCTTAGGTGTGCACTGGGATTGCATTGTGCTGCTGAGCTCTTTAAGGCCTCAGAACTCGTTTTCTTGGAACACATGGTCAGCGAGTTCTCTGAAAACTAAAACACTCGTCTCTTCGAGCAGACAGACTGTGCTGCATATCCAAATGTGATGGAGAATAAGACATTAAAAACCTAAAGCAGCAGAGAGCTCCTTCAACTGATCTGTTGGGGAGGATTTGGTTTTGCTGAAAGCTGCAGTTGTATCTTGTTTAAGTGTGTATGTATCGTTTAACATTCTGAAAGTATCTGCGAGAGCTGTAGTTTTATTATTGATTATGTGAGTTAACACCCATTTACACGCTACTTCAACATGATCTGTATCTTGATATTTGATCTGGATAAGGAAGAACAAGTGGCAGTTCATGGTGTAAATGCACACAGAATGCAACACACCTGAATTGCTCTTGAATTTCACCAACCACACCCTGAGGTGGCTTGCACTGTGATCTGAGGCAGGTGTAAATGCAGTCTGTGCAGCATGGCCACATGCTTAAAGGAATAGTTTGACATTATCAGGAAATACGCTTATTTGCTGTCCTGTCGAGAGATAGATGGATGTGACTATCATATGTCACCCATCTGTGTGTTAAATGTGGAATTACTCAACTAGAAAAATTTGTTTTCCAAAACGTTTTTTGGTTCTGGGAACACTGATGGAACCTTTCTGCATAACGTTCCATGGGTGTTAAAGCAACAAGTTTTTCTGACGTAAAACCAATTTTATTGTTACGTTCCCAGAACATTCTGGGAAGGTTAGTTGAATGCTCCATGAAAGTTACTTGTATGTTTCCCCTTAACATTCCCTAGATGTTAAAACACCAAGTTTTTCCTATTTGAAAACTGTGTTATTAATATGTTTCCAGACCATTCTTGGAGGGCTTCAAAGTTATAATTGTTAAAGTTTGCCTTATGTTAAACAATCGTTATGAATGTTCCCTTTAACGTTCCTTACATTTTACATTTCTTCCTGGAGTTGCTCACAGTACTGACAAGACTCAAGAAAGTCATTTTACCCAGGTCTGGTTTGCAAAGAAATAAAGATATCTCCCTTTAAATCTATAATTTGCTTTTCTTTTAGGGTAGCTATTTTTCCCTGCTTCCAGTCTCAATGTTAAGCTAAGCTAATCACCCCTTCCATTTCGTAATTAATGCACACTTATGAGAGCAGTATGGATCTTCAAATCTAACTCACAGCATGGAAGCAAATGTGTATTTCTAGCTCATAGAGAACTTTCAAAAATGCCAAACTATTTCTTTAACAAAAGTATCTGCCAAACAAGCAAATTCTATCTCTTCCTGCTATTTTAAACAAGCTCTGGCAAAGCAAAAACAAGTAGAGCCCACACAGCAGCACCACCTCCCTTGATCTATGTTTTACTTGTAGTATAGGTACTATATTTTTGTAGTCCACCAGTTCTGACTTCCTAATTATTAACAACAAATCTTGATTTTCACATTAAGATCCAATACCTCAAATCGAGGTAATGGTGTAATGTCAGATTAAATTCCAACTCAGAGGTGTATTGTGATGTTCAATAAAAATCACTCGCAGTACGATAACAATCCTAGATGCACATGTCCACTCTGCAGAGGAATTCTGGGAAGCCAACATGTGTTTGACTGAACACATGTTGTGGAAAGTTTGAGTTCAGTCTGGTTTGATGATGGCTCTGGAGAGAATCACACATTTCTGAAATTCCAAAGCGTTAGATCAGCTTGACAAGAGTAACTGTTTGAAATAAATCTCTCAAATAACTTTCCATGAGAAAGCCAAAATCCAAAAGCATTTGATTTCAAGTTCTCCCTCTGATGTGCGGCTCAAAGTAATTCAATGTGAAAGACTTTCGGAATTAACTTCAGAGAAATCTCCAAGTAAACAATAATAGGAAACAATATTTAATCACATGCATTTGCTTGTATTCATGCCTGCACATCAGAGAAGCTGCTCCCTCTGTAGTGGTGGATGATGCGAACTTCAAATGCGGATCACTTTAATTGACACAGTGCTTCATCTTCAAACTACTGTTGACAATCCGCAATTCATGAGCATAATAATTACATAAATAACACATATGAAAGGGCCGTGCGAGCCCGCAGAGGGTCTGAAACAGCATTATCAGAGAGTACACAGCTCGCTGTGATCAGAGTCTCTCCCGACTCGGGCCGTTTGATGGAGATGTGAGGGTAAGATTACAGCACAATGGTTTTATGCTGCCTGCAGCACTCAAACACACATTTGTATATATTTTCACAGCACTAATTAACTGGGCAATCACTTTCACCATGTCAGCTTTGTAGACGGGTGGTATTACCACTCTGCCACTCCCAGGGGACTTCAGTGCCACCATCAAACCGCTGACAGATCCCCATGTTGTCTCTTTGGTGCTCCGATCCCAGATGTGTTTTTTTTTTCTCTTGCAAAATAAAATCGAACCTCCAAAAACAGAGAGAAACCAGCGCTGGAGAGTTATGTGTGTGTGTGTGTGTGTATGTGTGTGTGTGTGTGCGTGTGTGTGTGTTCACACTTATCACCCTGTTTTTCTGCCAAAAAAGGATGTGTTGAAAACGTGGGAGTATTTTTGAAAGGCACGTAAGAGTTGGGTGTGTCCTGTGGTATTTATATTAGCAGAAAACACCCCTCCTCTCCAACTTTGGATCAAACCCTGGCAAACTCACGCCGCTCTTATATCTCCGTAAGCAGACAGACAGGAACCAAAAAAGGCAAGCAGATCAACATGTTGGCTGGACGGTGATGCTTTAGATTACCAGCCAACTAATACACGTTACTCCCTTAATTCCCTGAAATATGGTTTCACAACCAATAAGCTCGATCTTACTGACATGTTTGAGCTGCTGTGCTGTAAACTAAGGTGTCCATGGTTTCATGTTCAGGAGACTGGGCAGTGCTGTATCAGGGGCGTTTCTAGCCTTTTTTGACTTCGGTGGTACAAGTAGGGTACTGATTTATGCAGGGGTGGCGTGAAGTATGTGCATGCACACACACACGTACACACACGAATGTGTCAGATTTGCATTAATTTGCAATTGTCATATCTACTTTAATTACTAATATTAAAATATCTTTTAACTTTTTTACGGTCCCATGCTTAAAATGTTCATTTAAAAAAAGTCCTACCAATCACAACACACTGCACCATTCTACCTTTATCTCAGCATTCGACCATGAAATAAAAACAGTGAACTTTATTTATAAATAATTGGCAAACAGTTGGTGCAAACTAAGGTCCCGCCTCTTATTGGACAGATAGAAAATCATACTTGAGGATACAAGGGTGTCACTTGGGGTGGCCAATCACATTTCAGGGGTGGCCTCCCCTTTAGAAATGCCCCTGTGGGTCCTATCAGAACAATGAAACGCAGCAAGCCTGCAGGCTGAGTGAGACACAGGACTTGACCAAAGCAACATGTGGAGTCATTTTTACAGCCAAAACAGCAGGACAGAATACAACAGGCATCACAGATGAATAGATGAACTCAAAAAGTAATGACATCATCATTATTACTGATCAACCTATCAAAATGAAACCATCACAAGAAATCTAGAATGTTCAACTCTGATTTGAGATTTTTTTGGAATTACAGAAGATGATATTGCATTTGTAGTGAAACATTTTGATTCCCTGGTTTAAATTAAAATAGCTTTATTATGAGACTTAACGTACAATAACTACTACACCTCTTTTAAAAACACACAGGGACACACAGCATTATATTTTCTCCACTGGAAGGGCACCTTAGAGGGCATATTACCACGTTTAGTTCACCAGGACGGCACCCTAAATAGAATTTTACCACGCTTTGTTCACTGGAAGGGCACCCTAAAGGGCACTTAATCATGTTTTATCTACTATAGGTGCATCCAAGACGGCACTTTTGCATTGTTTTTTCAAACATGGGGGCACCAAGGAGGCAACCGCCTTCAGTTCACCAGTGTTGTTGTTTTGCAAGGCAGAACTGTGTTGTTGTTTTTTTCTGTTTTTTTTTTTTTTCTTTTTTTTTTTTTTGTTCAGCTGCTGTTCAGCTTATAGACTTATTTGGATTCAGATATTTTTGAGTAATGATTGTTTGCATCCTGTCACCATGAAATCTTTCTCATGCACATGTGCTCTTGTAAAACTCTTGTGAAACTCTCATACATCAGGGTTTTAAAGTTAGTACAGACACAGCTGTGGGTTAATCTTTTAACCCAATAAAGGAAACCAGTTTTTTTGGTCTATGTTCTTTGGAAAGCAGATAACACATCCACCAGCCAATCAAAACAGTTTCTGTGCCTATTGAATTCTGTGTGCAAAATACAATGAAAGAAACCTCCTCTGCTGATGAGCCTGCAAGGTGCCCCCCACCCACAACCAGCAACCCTGCTCCATCATCAGACATGCTTCTGTAGGCAGGCTCTTGTCTTTTGTTTTGACAGGATAAGTCTGCCCTTAGTCACTGTTGTCTGTTCAGGACGACTGCCCAGCAGGTTTACTGTACAGTATTTGACAGAGATCTCCCCCCTCTGCTCTGTCGTCCTGTTCTGCTCGGCTGACTGTGTTCTTGTCAGTGGCTCTAGTCACTGGATGTAGGTGGATTTTTAGAGTACTGTTGTTTCACCAGAAAAATGCAACTTTCATAGGGAACTTTTAATTGTTATGCGATTACAAAAGTGACACACATATCACACGTCAAGTTGTTTCAACAGTGACATTGACAGGTTATGTTGACTTGGTTAATTGTCGAAACAAAAACGTTTCTAACAATGTCAACTTTGCATTAAAAATTACACAACTGACACATAATGACAGCAGTCATAAACATTTATAAAACTCCATGATCACGACAGGTGCCATGACATGGTTATAATCATGTCATGACTTTATGCACACTCCTTTAACTAATGTGTTTTTGTTTGTATTTTCATTAATTAAAATATGTCTGAAAATACACATTAACATTAATCAAACATGTTATTAGTAAAGATAAATCAGCCTATTAATAAAAAATCATAATTATGATCATTTACACAGCTTTGATAAAAGGCTACCCATGAATCCTTGTGCAATCATGTGAGCTAGCTAACGTATATGTCACTGTGCAGCACCTATCTTTAACAGTGAACTAGATAGCTACGTACTATTGAAACACATTGGCCAATTAGTTGTATTATTAGCCCAAGTGAATCGACACTCTTGTGAGCCAAAATTTAAGACCCCATATATTCAATGCAATGTGGTAGGGGGTCCCTGCTCTGTCTCTATCAGCTAAGGGTTCCATGGCCTCTAAAAAACATTGAAGACCCCCCTTATTGAGTATATTCAGTGACCTTCAATTATTGTTTTAAGTATTCAAACTCAGTACATTAAAAAAACAACAACTGTCAGACGAGTCTTCTTAACTCGTTTGCTTCACAATTTCACAGCTTTACCTTAAGTACTAAAAACGGATCCTCTTTTTTTTGGTTGATATCAATTCATTTAAAAATCCTTTGCCTAATACCAATCCTGCTCAAGACATCCCTGACACGCATTTCCTAAATGTTGAAGAAATTAAACCCTGTTAAAATACTGCCTACATGGTTAGGGTCATATTTGAGTGTGTTCCCTGGCTTATGTGCATTGCATGCTGGGAAAGGCTAACACAGAACACTGAAGCATGATGGTGGTGAAAGTTCCTATTGTTCTATTATAAACCAGCAATTTAATAAAGGTCTTTTCATCTTTCTCTGAGCTGTCTTGTTCTAAGTCTGTTGGAGAACTATGAATATTTTATCCCTCACCAAACAGCACCCTCTTCATGTGTTTGATTACCCACCACTGTGTTGCTCTACTGTATGTCCTGAAGGTGCTGCAAGATTTCACCTGAGTCTCATGTAACTATCCCCCCCAACGTTCGTCAATCACTACAGTATTAATTCTAACACATTAGCATATAAAAGTAGACTACAAAATAACACTTACCGGTCTACGCTGAATGTTACAGTATCTTGTGTGCAATGAGGTTTGACTTTGCAGGAAATCTACAGGAATGCTTCACAGCACGAACAGGACGTGGACACTGTCAGTGTAAATGGAACTAAATCTCTACCAGCAATGGCAGATGCTGGAGGAAGTCAAAGGCCGCTGGGAAAATGACTGCTGACATGTTTATCTTCATCAGTTGAGCAGGAGTGAAAACACATGCATGTGGAGTAACATCACCGTAGGGTCACGAAGCAGCATCTTTGTCACGAGAAGCAACAGGATTTATGGGAAATGATGTTTAATTTTGAGAAATAAATGAGCATTAATACCACCACTGCTTAGTAGCTAATAATCATATTAATTGTGTTTTTATATATGCATGTTTACTGTATGAATTAACCCATTTATGATATTATGATGTTGGTTTTTTTTTTGTTTTAGGTAACTTTCTAAGGAAATTCAATGCTTAATATGCTTCAGAGAAATATGATTAATGTCAAGTTGAAATTAAAAATGCCTTTTAAATTTTTAAATTTAAATTTTAAATCACACCCCCGGTCATATTGTGAACTTATTTAATAATATACTGTATGCCAAACAATTACAAAACATACATTTCTTATTATTCTTATATCAAATGTTTTCCTTCTTCTGTCAAACAAAATATGACATGTATTATGACATTCACCTATCCAATCAGTCTTTAGTTTTTTAGCTGCACAGAGCTTCATTAGTTAGCTTGCTAGCAACAGCATGGTATGTTGGATTATGACTCGCCCATTTTTCAACATTTAAATCAATTTCTGCCAATGTTATGTCACACCTGCCTATCCAGTTTGACTTAGAAATACAATACGATACAGTAGTCTGTATTCATGGGTCCTTCACATCCCTCATTCTCCCTCTTTTTCAGTCCTTACATAAACAAAGAATATGTTGCAAAAATTAGCTTTTATTTATGGTGGACTGCAGAGGATACATTGGGGAGTCTCACAGCCTGAGGAAAGAAGCTGTTCTGAAATCTAGTGCTATAGTGGATACTTCTGTATCTCTTGCCAGATGTCAGAAGGGTGGCTATGGCTGGGGTTGGAATTGTCTTTTTGTATCCTGCCACTGCCTCCTTTTTTCAGCACCACTGGGGTGTCTCTGTACACCACATTGAGCTCTTTGTTTACCCAAGTTGGCTACTGTCTTCCTGAATTATTTCCGCAGGTTCAACGTAAGATCATGGAATAACCCAATGTAGTTGGGAGGCCCTGAGATGTTAATTTAATAGTGAAAAAGAAAGAAAAAAGTAACCCCAAAACTTAATCTTAATCTCTTAATCATAAGTTTATTAGGTGTTTTAAGGAGCCTGTAGTAGCTTGGGGCTTGGGACAATTGCTGACCTTTGCCTAATGGTAAGTCCCCCTCTACTCCTGACATGCAGTTTCATCTGGACTTTAAAGGTGGGGAAAGCGATTCTGAAGAAAGATCATTTATATTTTAACTAAACAGCCAAAGAAATCCTCCTCCAGAAGACTTACCATCCCTTTCGCTCCTCCTCCCCTTCCCTTTATCCTGTGCACAGGCACAAACGCGACCTGTCGCTGATCGGCTGGAATAGCATTGTATGGCTCGATACAAGCTACTTTTTGTTTCCCATTTGCTCCCCAGGGCACACACAGAACAGGGAGCTAGAGGAGGAGGATATATTTGCTGAATGTGATATAAAAAAAAAGTGTAATGGATTAGCATAGTTCACCCCACCTTTAAGAGAAATATATGTTAGCAAGGAAACATTTATGTTAAAGCAAACATTACAAATATACATTATAATAAAACTACTCAACTGTCAACTGACTTTGGCAATTAAAGATCTGTATTCATGAATAATGTTTTCAAAAACATGCACACTTGCAGTACGGTCAAGTATCAAATAGGATTGTTGTTTTTTTTTCTATTGCTTAACTCTGTAATTTCAACATTTAACAACAAAATAAGCATTGGGCCTTTGATGAGATAAATGGGATTTGGTATTTGCATTGCTTTGTACACATCAAAACATTTAATGATGTCAGCTAAACATCCTCATGAGTGTCTTCGTCTTTTGATGCCTGGTATAAACCAGGACACAAGTTTAAACCAGGACACAAAACCATATATGTAAAAATAAATATATTATTTTATAATTCATTCTATTTGACGGAGGTTTTAAAGCAATCACAAAGACGCCTTGACTAAGACACATTCCACAAACAGACTTATATAAGACAGTCCATGTTGGATATTGTAGTGTTGTAAAATGAATCAAACGTCTAACGCTTGTCCCAGTGGGAAGCATCTGTGACACATGGCTTTTCATTCCTGGGACACACGTACTTGCTTTGACGGCTCCCATATTGAACATATCTGTGAAGCAAAGTGTTGCCAGGGCCCAACACGGTGAAGGGTAATTAGTCTTTGCATTCATATCATTGTTTGAAGCCAGCGATAGAGAGAATAAAAAGATTTAAGCTCATGTGATAAATATTAATTAATGATTGAACTGTGTTTATTTTTTGTCTCCAAACACAATTTGTCTCCCACTCTATAGTTGTTGGCACAATTCCCTCTTTGGCAAAGGGCTGACATCGTGTTGACTGTGTGTTCTGTAGCCGTACAGGTCGCTGAAAGGTTTGTAAATGTTCTCTCCTCTGTGGGGCTGCTTTGGTATTCCCAAGCAAAGCCGTGTCTCAGCCCGTGGCTATAAATGATATCCCCAGCAAGTGCTACACAACATGCCACGTTTAGCAGTGGACACAATTAATGGGCTTGCCTCTTTTGCATGGGTAAAGTGATTTAAGCCATGGCAGGTGCCTCTGAGCGCAAAGAGTCGCTGCACAAAGAACGCTGCTGTCCGGGCTTTGTAGGCAGGATATCCACAGATGTGGAGCCAGACCAGATGGCATGTACATCTGAGACAGAGGGAGAAGCTGGAGACAGAGGGATAAAGACACACAGAGTTGGAGGGGGACAAGGACAAGGGCCAGACACAGGCCTGCATTAAGCTATGCGAAAGCGGCCATGTGCGCCTGACATTTAGCCGGCCCCCGACTCTCCATTGACTCACTCTGCGTAGCTCAAAACATGCCTGCAGGCCGCGGAGGACAATGACCGCCTTCTCCTTTAACCAGCATCAAAAGGGGAGATGAAAACGGCCACACGATAGAGCGGCCGTCAGAAGTGTAAAAACGCAAATGTAATATATGAATATAGCTCTGTGGCGTGGCCTCGTCCTGAGGAGCAGCCTTTAAACAAATTGGCCTTGTTCAACCTCCCCCACCCCCCTCCGCCACTTCATATCTGGAGTGTAATTTGTCTGGAGAGAATGCACAATGTGTGAAGAGAAGTAATGCATAAAATCAGAAGAAATCCTCTCTTTGTACCCCCAGTGTCTTTTTACATCTGAGTCCATGTGGTTGCATAACAATGGGACAAAGAGAATATGAGATGAAAGTATTAGAGCGATTTAAATAACTTTGTCTGCTTGTGAAACAGAGATACAGACAGAGATACAGACAGAGAGAGAGAGCAACAGGAATGTGTGTCACCCAATTAAAGGTTCAGCACAGCCTGTGGGAGAGCCACAGAGAAACTATTACCCGGCTGCGGTTACAAAGCCACGCACACAGGGCTCTAATCTTTAAACGTGATTAGATGCCCTGCAAAGGCTAATAGTGTCAACTCTTGTTTGTGTGTTCTAAAGGTCAAAGATTGGAATTACAGTTTAGATTTCATGTCACAAATGAGGAAGATTGTCAGACTCAGATGGAGAACTGGAAAAGTTTAGTGATCTGTGTTCAGTTAAATTTTGATTCGATTTTCGGCTTTGAGGTTTGGTAGTTTTTATCCTTTCACGACTTACCTCATTAAACTGGTTATCCTGAAGAAAACCCGTTTTGTTGGATTTGACAACACTTGTGGTGACTGGTGGTCACATTTTGACAAAAACAAAGAGGCCTATTTTTGAGTCACAAATCCCAAAGAGAGATCCACTGACCTTTCAGTTACCACCACCAACTACAATGTTCTCTTGTCAGAGCTGCGTTTATAACATCATGGATCAACATCAACACAAAAACTATTGACCAAACTCAACTCAGAGAGTGTTAGGCGCTAAGGGGCATTTCTAGAGGGGTGTCACTGGCCACCCCTGAAATCTAATTGTCCACCCCATTATCCTTAAGTATGACTGGTTATCTGTCCAATGAGAGGCAAGACCTGAGTTTCAACCAGCTGTTTGATTTTAGTATTTTTAAATGTGCATTGCTTTCTTTTAGCCTACTTTTAATCTTTTAGGTTAATAAATCACTAAATGATTTAACTAATAAATCATAAAAACACAATTATTTTTCATAATGAAGTGTGGAGGATGAATTTACACAGCCTGAGGACAGAGGTACAATGGAGGTACAGTTTCCTTTTGAGGACTTAATATATTACACAGCTGCAATACAGTTTTTTGCACAGCTAACAGTGGGGTGGGTTTGATCCATATAATATGTAAAATAACATCAACAGTGGTCAAAACAACCCATTCGCACTGGGTCATGTTAGGTCAGTGGTATTTTACTTTGCGATTTATGTGCTTATTTTGCAAACCATACAACATAATTTATGAGATTTATATTTTACAGTGGTGTATGCAGAGGCTGCAGCCAGTAGCCCCTTCAAACTTTGCCACATTTTTATTTTAATCTCTTATGTTTTTAGCTTCATGGCTAAACCACATATCATTTATGACACAAATACACACACAGGAATTGGAAAAATAAACATGGGGTTTGGATTAAAGAGCAACAGACCTTAAAAAGATTAACAATGCACATGGCATCTTTTGATCACGGAGTCAGAACAGCTGGATGCATCGCCGAGGACCACCCCAGGAAGGGAGGAGGCGAATGGCCCTGCCCTGCCCAGTCAGGAAAATGAGACCTGCTCCATGGCATCCTGGATCAAGCTGTTGCACTTGATGGGCAGCTCTGAGCTGATGCAAAGCACAAAACTCCAGCAGGTGGAGGAAAAGAGGACACTGTGTTTACATTGATGATGCTTCATGCACAAATGCAGTCACAGTTGATGGACAATGTTGGCCAGTTTGGAGAAGGAGATCAGGAGAGATTAGGGGCTAATCTCCTCCAGACTCTAATTAACTTTGTACATAACGCATAGACATGAGAATGATAGAACCTTCTCTTTTAACTCTTGGCAAGAAAGCAAGGAAATCTTTTTTTTTTTTTTATGTATTTCGCCATTAATTGCAAACCCACAGTGCCACTATGGCTGTAAACCTCAAGTCTTGTTATATATGGAAATAATTCACATATTAAGTTTTGGTATCCCTTTTTTATTCTATATTACTCAATATTTTTGTATGTGTGGCTATAATTTTGGTTTGAGTTCAGTCCAGCCGCCTCAACACTCTGATGAAGAGGCAGAGGGACGCTGACAGAGGACAGATAGGTGACCACAGCTGGCATCAGCAGATCCGTGGATGTGATTACAAGGAACTCTGGCAGCCTGTGAGCTGCACAGGAGTTTAGTTCCCCTCTCATATTTACATAAACCCTGCGAGTCAGTCTAAGTGACAGTGTTGGCTAAATAAAGAAGCGACAAGGATGATACCACAAAGACAGCAGCAGACAGCTCAGACAGACATCTGGGGAGGCTGAGAGAAAAACAAGGCCAGACACCCACACTGTGTTTAACAGCACTGTTAACGTGACCGGTCATCACTCCGCCGTTGACTTTAAACAGAATTCTATTGAAAGGAAGATCCATTAAATATGGAATTTCAGTCCAATTTGTCTTCAAAAGGGGTAAAAGAGCTCATTATGTGGGCGCTGCTCTTTCTTGACTATTAGAAAGAGACGTTAGTCATGCCTGCTTATCTCACAACCTTATGAGCACAGGATTAAAAGATCAAAGGCTGACTTAGGTTTAATATTATAGAAAATGTAAGCTCCTTTTTCAGATGCACTTTGGACTGTGCCTTTTTATCTGCTCTCAATGCTTAGATCAAAATGTTTCAAAAAAAATTCATAATCATTTTATTCACTGTCCGATGTGAAATTTATGTCCACACCTCTCATATCCAGGGTGAGGATGGATGTAAGCGGGTACTGATCTATTTCAAAGTGGACCCTTCAAGACCTTCAAGCCAATTCCCCGTTGATTACACGGCCTTCAAGACTGACAGAAATAAACACAGAGCTAAGTTTCAAGAGAACTTTGAAGTATGCTAAGCTGAGAGCAGAGACGTTCTGCTTGCCAGGTCCGGACAGCAACTTCTGACTTAATGAAAATATTCTGTAACCACTCAATTATACACTTGAAGGTTTAGGGGTTAGAGAGTGACGCGAACACAATGGCTCACAAAAAGCCAAAGCCGGGAACTTTCTGTTCCCAGTAGCTGTGGACCAGTCTAACGAGGATGTGCATTTCTGGCACGAACTTCAGAGAGCGAAACCAGCTTTGCTGTCTGATCGCCTCATGCTCATTATTCCCCGAGGAGAATGTACTCCCCAACAAAAGAGGACACTGACATGAAGCAGACAGTGCACTGCAGAAAGTGCCCCTTGTAAGTAGTCGTTTTTCGTTATTCAGCCGTAAATTGACAATATTCTTAAAAGATGTGGAAGATCTGACAATTGCGCTTGTTTTCCAATTCAGTTTAATCTGTTTCAAAGTGCGCAGTGTTGCTGTATGTAGCTGTTTCTGCCTTAAACAAAGCACAAAAGAACAAGCACATTACCGCACTAGCATAAAATCATCACAGTTGATTCAAAAGTCTGATCAAACTGTAATTGTCTTTCTCCTGTGTCATAATATGCAGAGGACATTTTTCCAGTGTCTGTCTCTGAGGTCAACTCTGTCTGACTCCACAGACAAACTGTGCATGCCAGCATCCACGTGGTCCTTTTGATGGTTTTTAGGGACCGTATTTGGTCGTGTTGGGGAGAGCAAATGTTTCCTGTCCTTCAAAAGCCAGAAGAGCAGACAGCAGAACGGAATTATGCGATATTTTATTAAAATTACACCGTTTGGCAGGTTTGGCAACCTGACAAAAAATGAAAAATGATAAAGTAAATCAAATATAATAATGTGTTCTTATGAATTTTCTCCTGTGTGAAAATAGGAACTTTAACAACTGCAGGTGCTGTAATTAGTTTATTTCAGTTACAGCTCCTTACAAAAGCGGCTGCTTGTGGCAAATATACCATTTATTCTAGAGCAATATGAAACTGAGCTACAAAGTTTAACAACAAAGTTAAAAATAACTAGAGTAGCAAAGTTTATGTGAGTTCTGTTTTTTTAGTTTTATGCTTATTTCACACTGCAGTGTCACAACTACAAAGAAAGTAGTGATCTTGATTTGTCACGACTCACAACAGAGATGGTAATAATTTCCATTTTCAACAACTTTTCTTGGCTTGCACTTAAGAAACACACAAACATTAAATACAAACCTTGAATACTTCACTTTTACAGTCCTAAAGATCATCCATTTATGATGTTCAGTGGACTTCAAAAGCATTCTTCTGATTTATATTGTTATTATCTACTTTTATTATCTTCTCATGTCTAGGCAAATGCTTAGGCCTATGAGACACAGCATATTTTAAGTCTTTTGTGTAAATTGAGGTGATTAAATCTGTACTAGTCAATATTATTATATGTACAATAGACCTTTTTCCCAGCATCCACTTTGACATTAAATGGTAGGGAAAACACAATTAAAGTTCTGTTCCATTCAGGTCAAACATAAGTCAGGGTGCTGCTATAATGCAAGTTGGCTCAGTGGAAAAGCTTTGTTAGACTAAATGGAATGGGACCTTAATTAATTAATTAAAAAAGCATGTTAAAAACACCTGTGTTTATGCTACTATTTCATATGAATATGATTCAGCTCACTGTTTTGACTTACAGCCCATAACTGTGTTGGTTCAGTCTCACTGCTCTTATCAGCATGTTTTCATCTGAAAAATAAATGTGGAATATTGACTCACAATGAAAATTAGACTTACATTCATCAGATGGACAAAAGCACAACTCCAAATGAATGCTAATGTTGCTCCGTGTCTGTTGGATGTACCTTTATACTTTTTGTTAACATGCTAACTATAACCACTTAATCAGGCAATAATATGTGAAACAGCACATAGTGATGTGTTCATGTTTTTTTTAATTAACGAGTAATGTAAGGGATAGCAATTTCAAATTCAGTAATTACTTAATTGTTACTAGTCCTCTGTTACTATGACATTTGGGGTTCGGTTTGCGGTTTTACCAGGCTCCAGATGGAGGGTTAATGTCAGTCAACAGATGAGGTTGTCATATCGAGAGAGCCGTGTGCAAACATGTGGCTTAGCTAGCTCCTGATGGTCCATATTGTTGCACTGTTTCTACACTTTAAATTCAAAAGATGTGGCATGTAGGTGTGGAGGTTTAAGCAGAGCTAAGCTGAGTGGCAGGTAATGTAACACACTGCTGCTGAGTGATCAGTAAAGTAATGTAATCACTTTTTTAGTGTGTGTACTGTGTAGTGAAGTATTGATTTAGGATTTCGGAGTACCATAGCAAAAGCAGGGGGTGTATGTCAACGTTCTCTTGAGGTTTTTTTTTTTTTTACCTTTTATTCTGTTACCAAGGACACTTACAGCAGAAAGAGAATGTGCCGAAAGTAGGAAATTACTTCATATCGAAGGAGATGAGTATGCAAATCTTCCCACCTCTATCCACAGTTTTGATCTCTACTGATTAAAAATGCTTGCACCTTGTCATGCAATTTCCTTTATCTTTGTCATATATTTGCATTTTGATGATATTTGTTGATGACATGGCTGATAATAAAGATTAAGCATTTTAGGGCCTCCTTGCACACAGCTTATGGCATTAGCATGTTTTAATATGGATTTCTCTCAGTCTGTGCAAGGAGAGAAGTTCTTTTTAGCTCCGTGGGCCTGAAACAAAAATCTGACATTTAGTGCTGATGATTTAGATAACTAAAAAATTATGTGCCATTAAGCCCCATTGTAGCTGCACTGAAAATATCTCAACTTAATGTCATGGGATTAAATCAAAATGAACCCAGAAATGCAACACCCCTTGCCAAAAACTGCTTTTTTTAAACATTGCAAAACTGTTTTAGGGTGGACCTTTAATTTCTAGGAGTTGGTTAACAGCCAACAGTCTAAGATCCATGCAACCTGCCCTTGTAGCTCCTGGCCTCTGGGTCATTGCTGATGTGGGAGAGCAGCGTTGTCTCCACTTCTTTGGTCTTCGATAGATAGATACTTGGATCCATTAAGATAAGAAGCAGACCAAAACACGTTTGCAATTATCTTCAATCCCTCCAGTGCCTCACATCTGGTCTCCCCTTGGAGAGAAGACATGCCAACAAAAGCCTGCAGACCAGAAGTGCGGAGAGAAAAAGGGGTCATAGAGTTTTTATCATACCGAACATTAATTTACCCTCATCCATATCACATTTATCAGTGTGCATTCTTGTGGAGCATTCCATAAAGAAACGTCCCGGCCTGAAGAGGTTGCCTCATCTTGATCTCAAACTGAAAGTAGCTGGACAGCAGAGATGGTACATGTAGTCCTGTGGCGGTGGGTTCAGTCAGGCTGTCTGTGCGCTCGAAGGCCTGTTCTGCAGGTTGTGGTGTGAGTGAGTGGAGGAAGAGCAGAGAGACAGGCCTGGCTGGAGATCATTAGAGCTTGTTAGTGTCCCCGCTGCCTGGGGCCTGGCGAGGGGCCTCAGTTTGGGGAACCTCTCCTCTGATCCTATACTGAGAGTGAAGCAGCGTGTAAAGGGGGGGACGGGGGACGGGGACTGGGGGCAGGGACAGACGAAGGTTGAAGGGGAGGGCGATGGGGGTCTTTGCCACTTACAGTACAACAAACCCTGGAGACGTCCCAGCAGATCTGCAGGTCTGACTTTCATCTGCCTCATCCCCAAGGCCATTAGGCAGTTTAGCTGGGAAACGGCTGCTAAAATATACATCTGTCTTAGTGTCAGCACATACCAGCTCTCCTCTGTCTGCATGCCGCCGCTCGTCGATTCAATATTTAAATCATCAGTCTCCATAAGCGTTTGATGTCAGCTCTTAACGAGCTCTGTCTCTAACACTGACAGGCCCGTGGACGGAGCGGCTGTTTACTGTCAGGGATGGAAAACGCTGCCTTCCATTGTTTCGTCATATGTCGATAAGATCCAATGAGACTACTTTGTTTGAATTACTGCATCAAGAGCTCCGAGCAATGTGCGCTTCAGCAAGTCTATTTCATTCTTTCAGCAATTCTGATGACACTTTTGCCAATACTGGATTTCTGTCAGAATCAAAGAGTTTGGTGTCGCATATATCAGTCGATGCAAATCAGTGGGAAGCTCTCAGATTATATCACAGTGCAAATATTCAGTTTATTCAAGGCGAGGGGTCTGGTGGCAGGGAATATTTCAACTTTGAATACTGACATTTAAATGAATGTAATTGCCTGCATGATGTGTTGCAGGTAACTGTAGGAATTATTAAACAGCTTATTTTCATAAATGCTTTCAGGACTTGGAGGTAAAGTCTGGGTCATTCACTTCTGTACTGAGAAAACAGAGGAACTAGAGGCAGTTCTTCCCCTAGGGGTCTCTCTTGCATTAAAATAATAAAGTGCTACAGGAATAAGTCCTAAAACATTGAAGTGAGTTAGCATATTAGCACTTCCAGCTGCCTCGTCTGGAAGTCAATCTTTTGTTTGTTTGTTTTTTTGGCTGGTCTGCGGTTAACACGCTTTTCTGTACATACATTTCTAACATGCTCTTGTTTTGTTCTATATATAAAATGAGAGCAATGCTAACTTTTGCAGTTACCTACAAGCACTCTATGACAAAATGTGTAGTTCGATGATGGTGTGAGTTAAACAAACACCAAAGCTGATGAAAATCTACCGGCCATAGCTAGCAAAAATCATGTTATCATTGTCATTATGAAAGTAACATCGCCAGAAAATAAAGTTCTAACAATATCACCATTGACTGTGATGAGTTGTTTTATAAGGTAGAACATTATATTTATTCCTAATCTGATTCAAATGCAATTAACTGATTGCAAAATAAATATTATCTACTGTTCAACCGTTCCTCTCTGGTAGTGCCGGGCTCTTCTACCTCTCATGTTACGTGTCGCCTCTCATCATGTTACCATCATGCAAGTGGAGGATTCATGTGGCTTGCGGCTGTATGTGTGTGCGTGTGTTCACAGTTGGGTATGCGTGCAAATATGTGTTTCGTGTGCAGAGCGCGCTCATTCGCTTCCATTCCCCTAAACTCTGACATTCAACATGCGAGCCCCCGCTGCTCTGCTGTCTTACACTATATAACCTTTGACCCGTGTCAACGTGAACCTTTAAAATCTGCCATTTTCCACAGAGGCTGTCAGCAGGTGGTCTGATCTACAGCTCCTGTGCAGCTCATGATGAAATACACGAGATCTTTACTTGATCAGTAAGCAGAAAAGGTTTGCATCATTGGCACTGTGAACATACAGTATCATATGCCATTTGATGATCACTTTTATCCAAACAGCTGTCTGTGAACATATCATATGTCATGTGGTGATCATTTTAATCTTAACAGCTGTAAAACAGCATGACCACATACATTTTTTGGCCCCACTCGCTGCTAAATCCTGCCGTGTCAGTGTCTTAATGTAATCTAATACCACAGTACGGGTTTTGTTAGAGATGACACCATTTTGGTAAAATTTCAAGGGTGATGTTGCTTTGACAAAAAAAAAATCAACAAAGAAGTAAGATCACAAAGACTGAATTTAAGGCCAGGAGGGCTTTACCTTTAAAACTGCTCCAATCAATATTTTTAGCCACGCTAGCAGTGGGGCTCTGGGGATCACAGCGTTGGTCAGTTGTTCGGTCAGTCCACCACTTTGATCCAACCTGAAATATTGCAACAATGACTTGGTGGATTGAAACCTTCATGCTTCTCAGAGGATTAATTTTACACTGACTTTTCCTTTTGATCCAAAATGAGACTGACATTTTATTTCATTATATCTCAGATGGGTTGCTATGAACTTGGGTGCAGATAATCATGATGCCCGGAGAAAGTTTACTAATGACTTTGGTGATCCCCCGACTTTTCCTTTAGCACCATCATGAGGTTGATATTTGTGGTTCTGAGTGCTATGTCTCAGCAACTACTGACAATTTCATTTATGAATTTTGGTATAGATATTCATGTTCCCCTCAGGATGAACTGTGATCACCTTTATGACTTTTCATCTAGCACAAGGGTGTCATACTCTATTTCATCCTGGGCCACATCAGCATTATGGTTGTCCTCAAAGCGCTGGTTGTAAATGTATCTACTTGTTACTTGCCTCTGCATTAGATTATTGGTTTTAGTAAAAATCTTAATA
>JAJHUR010101890.1:3601-26749 GCA_027495735.1 Lutjanus campechanus | reverse complement strand
ATAGTCAGTGTATTACCTACAGTAGATGGCAGTCGACATGCCCCCACGTTTTGAAGAGGCAGCAGGAGCACCAGTGTAGGAAGCTAAGCGATGTTATGTTGTGGACAGGGTCAGCAGCTGCTTCTACAAAGTGTGCTAGCCTTGTGCTATAGCTGCCCACTACTTAAAGTAATACACTGACTTTGGATAAGTACCTCATACAACCCCACTCCAAATAATCCGAACTATTCCTTTAAAGACGGTTAAAGAGGAGAGGTCAAAGTCACCAGAAGCCTGTAGCAAAACTCTTAGTGGTTTATGAGTTATAGAGACACATTATCACTTAGTGCAAATGACTGTTTAATTATCTGAGTACTAACACAGCACTTAGATTCCTTTAAGGTCCCGAGGATCAGCGTGAGGCCTCGTGAAGGAAAACCAAAGACCTCCTCCTCCGGTCTGTTATGACGGTATCCAGGATACACAGTCCACCGTCCCCAGTGTCAAGTTTACTACCATTAGCCAGCCACCATGTGTGAGCTTTTTTTAAACCTGGCTCTGGGTGAAGTCCCTTTTACCTACTTACACCTTCCCAGTGTGTCAAAGGCACCTTGTTGCTCCAGAAAACTACTTATAACTACTTACAGAAAACTACTTATAATTCAGTGGACAAGCTGTGTCCTTACATCCAGCATGTGACTCTGCAGATGTTTGTACCCAACCTGCAATGTAAACAATGACCACACTTCCAGCCAGCCAGAAATCAATCGCCACACCTCCCTCCCCTGTTAAAAATACATCATTAAAGTTGAGACAGGCGCTGTAGAGAGGGAATATGACCGTTGCTGATGTACAGGGTGTAGACTTATTGTCTGCACTGCGGCAAGTCGGGAGCTGAAAGCAGATCTCTTCACATGCAAATCGGCTTGATATTGACAGAAGGTAGAGATAGCGTGCGGCCTAGTTTTGCAATGCAATGTTTGCCTGTAATTTACCAGTCAAACGACTCCTCCCGGCAACCTTTATTTGATCAGGACTTCAGCTCTACACAGTTTACAGAGAATAAATACACTCATGCTGCACAGATGAGGAGAGGGGAGGTCGACAAACCTGTCTTTATTTATTTTTTCACTTTTTGCTTTTATGATTTGCACATTAAGCCTTTTTATGGACCCTGGTTTCTGGGTCTGTCTCTTCTTCTGATGACTTCTCACTGCTATGAAAAGTTACTCATCCTGTCATAACAAACACAGGCAAGTCACTGTTGTGAAAACTGCTCTTATCTACTCAAGGTGTGTCCTCATCGGCTTCCTTTCAGAGGGATTGTGCAGTTTATTAGCTGAGCTAGACCTCTGGGAGTGATAAAGGAAAAGAACAGTGCTTGGCTCCATTTTAGCAAAATATCTATAACAGGACGGTGTGAATCTTATTACAAACAGTAAGCTTAACACACAGGTAGAGGATTTAAGATGTGACTCGGGGCAATTTCATTGTTTTAGGCTGATTTGTTTCAGAGTGCCTGGCGGCCAAACTGGTTTCTAACAATACTGTCAGAACAGGCTGCCCTTTATCTACACCTGTAGAGTGTCAGTCAGACATCCTTTAATTTGCCTCAGGGTGTGTCACCTGCAGAGGTGTGTTTGACAGTCGCCTCTGGGACAAGCTGTGTCAACAGTAAAACAGGCCTGAGCGAGGCGTGTCTGGTGACGCCGAAAGCAACGCATGCCTGCAGGTAACCTTCAGGCTGTTCTTGAGGACCAATAGTGAGTAATTATTTTCTCCCTGGCATGCCTAGAATGTGGAGAGGATATGCTTATCTTTTAAATTCCAAGAAGAAACCAGTTGAACAAAGCTATTAACAATACATGAGAAACCACAACTTAAGTTAAACTCACATGGAGTCACCTTAAAGCTGGACACACACTGTACGATTAGAGCCCGTTTCTGACCCCAAGCTACACAACTCATTTCAGAGTTGGATCAGATTTCAGCTTTGTTGGGCATTGTTTGCCATGCAGTGTAGACGGGGGAGTGAGGTGTTGACAAAATTCTTCGTCTAAATAGTGAGAGTTGCTAGTTCTCTGAAGAATTACCAAGATGGTGTGATGAATCAAGTCTCTTTACTTCATGCAGCATGGAGAGAAGACTCATGCACAGTGTTCTCTGAAGGTCTTACACCGTGTCTTGCCTTATATACAAAAAAAAACCAGTTGCTGATTCCATAACAATGTTGATTCGATCATTCCTTCTTCAGATGTTAACAATGTGTAGCACACTAGCCTTCCTGAGCACAATGTCCCATTGATTTTACACTCAAACTTACAGTCATCTTCTTTCATCACAACTTAGATACAGAGAATCCCAAAATCAGTACACTGATTATTCATCAAAATTGTTCACCTTCCACAGAGGACTGATCAACCGCTCCCAAACAGCCACTGGATGTTCCGATGAATTTCTGACATTTTGGAAATTTTGTTTGCCTGCACAATGTGGAAAATGGTGTCTGTGAAACAGACTTACAATAGAATTGTATTATATATATTATATCTATTTTATCCTGTGAGTCTATGGGGATAAAGTATTTTTTTTTGGACAGAGTATCACAAGACGTTGTCATTACACTGTTTGGCCACTAGGTTAATTTAGCTTGAAAGCCCCACCCTCTTCCTGGGGGCTTGGTCTAACTTTGCATTGCTAGCAAACAAACATCTACCTGCCTCAGAGCTTCCAAACAAATCTTAATTAAATATTCTCAATAGCCAGAACAGTCCGAAAGGGCATACAGGGCGTTTTATTTTCTATTTTACATGTACATTGTGAGGACTCAGGTCGTGGCTTGATAATTGGATCATAGAGTGTGAGCTTTGGCTTTACATCGCAGATGATCAACTCATACTGTAGATGCTGGAATTAAACAACATTTCTAAAATTGACCGGTGTATATCTAGCTTAAGGAAGCCCTACAACTCAAACCAGATCTCTGCAAAGACAGAACCTGGATGAAATGATGGAGCAGTTTCTTAAAAAGTCACTATTCAAGGAAAAACCCCAGTGGAGGAGCTGATGCTGAAGTGTGCCCATCAAAGCTCTGACGAAGCAAAAACTCTCCACTCAACCAGAATCCTCCAGCTCCTACGTCATCACATTACAGCCAGCACTTATAGGGTTAACGGCAACATCTCCATACCACAGGAAACTGAGACGTGTGAGGAAAAGAGGGGGGAGTGAGGGAGAGAGAGAAGTGTGCGCACACAAACAGACAGGACAAGAGAGAGAGCAGAGACGACGGATGAGGACAGCCGGCGAGAAACTATTTGCACAGAAAAACCTTTGATCTAACTTCTTTTTAAGGCAGTACCGTCACCTCTCCCGAAGTAAGCCTGGTATGACCAGTTTTCCAGCTTTTCTTACCTTTCTTCTTGCGTACTCTCCACTGCCAGACAGCGATTAAGGTAACAATGTGGCCCACAACCACCAGGGCTGGGAACACATTTCCAGGGGGGCTTGCCGGCATCGGGCCTGGTATAAAGTGGAGAGTCCCAGGCTCTGAAGACAGGTGGGAGGGCTGGGGGAGGGGGGTGAAAGGTGACGGGGAGGAGGAGGGGGGAGGACGCCTAGGGGTGTGGTGCCATCCTGGACTTTAAAACAAGCGCTGCAGCCAAGTTGTCCGTGACTTTTACGAGAGAGTGAAGAACGAAACGGCACCCCTCCCTCTCCTCTCCTCTCTTCCCTGTGACTCAGTGCTCTGGCAGAAGTGGCTGATCTCTCTCTCTCCCTCCCCCTTTTTCCCCCGTACAATACACTAACAATTCCTCTCTTTCTTTTCTACCCACTCTTCTTTGTTATTTTAAGTTGCACTTATTTCAAAATCAGCTCTAATTCTCTCAGCATGAGCCACTGTGCAGCCGTGCCGGAGTTAAAAAGAAGTTTTGTCCTCGTCCACGGCTCAAGTGACTCCACTGGTTTTTCCCCTACAGGAATTGGCTTAGTGCTTTCCTCGCTCGCTGCAGCCTATCTGACTGCAGGAGTTAATAATATATGAGGCTGTTTTGTGTAACACGCACACACACACACACACGCACAAGGCACTCACTCGGGTCGGCCTTGATAAGAAGCAAAACTCGGTGCGAGTGAGATCCACCTTCAGCCAGAGTCAAAGTTTCCTACTCGTACACTCCATAGGATTTTCTTCAGTTATTTTCCATCACGGTTTACGAGTCACAGAAGATCCAAGGCCAACCCCTTCCTCTTTTTCCAAAAGTTTATACTGAAGCCATGCCTCCACATTTTATTTTTCCCCTCACAGAATAACCCGCTCCCTATCAATTCATTTTCATTATGTAACTTCACTATGTTTCCCTAGTTGCTAATTGCTTCCTTATGTTTGGACAGCACAGCCAGTGCCTATAAGCTTCCCGGAAAGCCGTTTAACTGTATACTGTTTTACCACCAACTGTTTTAAAATCTCCAAAACACCAACTGCCTTTTTTAACCCTTAAATCAGAAAGTGCCTTTCATTTTTCCTCTGGACAGGCCCTGTTATTAAAGCTCTGCTGGAGGGAAAATTTCTTCTTGAACTACACTGAGCCCCTTCTTACAAAGTCACTCTAAACTCAGTGATTTAGAAATTTTCAAAAGTGCCAATCAGCTATAATTACAACCACTCTGTCACCAGGGAATTCCTCTCTAAGCATTTCACCTGAGGGATTAATGCAACGTTTGTATTCAGTGTTACCTCAGTGCACAAAGATATGCAAAGACTGTAAGCCCTTGATCGTCTTTCATAAGCCTAACTAACTGCAAAAATACACACACACAACATCTCCCTGCATCACTGTTGAGACATCAAAAGCATCTTGCTGCGGGCAAAACGGCACCTCTGCCGGTGTTTCTGTTGTCAGAACACCAACCAGGGAACATCAGTTGCAGTACGTGCGAAACAGTGTCACTTTCATCCCCAATGCCACGCAGAAACCCAACACCAAGAACCGTGTCATGATCACACATTCACGGCAATGCCATTCCACACGCCAATTGTGCTCCATAAAACAAGCAGAAATAGACGTTACAACCTAGACCTCGAGCTGCCTTTGGTGTGAGCACAATGTCAATTTATGTGCTGAGGAGAATTCAGAATAGTCAGAGTAGACAGAAGGTACAGAAAGTTCCCAACTTGCAGGTCGTGTCTCAACTGTTTGGTTACCATGTGAATTAGGGTTGAGACAAAAAAGCAATTACAGACTAATAGTTCCTGAGTCGATGTTCCTATCATAACTTAAAATAGGAAATCTGTATTTCATAAGCACCCTAACTTCCTAAAGTCTTAAATAAACTGTGGACAAAAGCGGTAGTGTTTCCACCACCATAACCACAAAATATGATGTCGAAAATAAAATTATCTAAATAAAAATCTCATCCTTCTTCATTTTAACTGGCCAGTTTGTTTCATCTGATTTCACAGTGACTGACCAGGTGGCAGCGATTCAGACAATATAGAAACAGCCAGTCTTCTCACAGATGGTCTCCTTTGCTTATGCAGGTCATATAGATGTATCAGTATTAATTTGAGACTGTTTCATAACCAGTTACAGACTCTTTAGCTTTAAGGATAAAGATAATTTTTACTTTCCCACCTTTAGAAGGATGTAGTTTTAGCTAACCTGTTTAATCCTTATTCAGGGTTTGACATTAATCATGGCCTGATGGCCCGTGGCCACAAAAAAGTTACTCTGTGGCTGCCAAATATTTTCTGTAGGCAGCCCCTTGTGGCCACTTTTGCCCTCATAGTGCGAGCCTTCACCAACACAATGTTGCAGTTCCACAATCATCCTGATTCCTTTGCATCTTTGCATTTTAGTTCAAATTGTACAAAAACAGGTAACGCTACCCAGTGCCAGATATCTACTAACACAATCTTTATAGCAGAACCAGAACATGACAGGCGAGCTATGAAAAAAAGAGAATTTGGGAGTAAATGGAAACAGGAGTTTAGTGACTAAAATATGATCTTTCTAAGGACGTAATGTTTTCTTGGAAATGATGCATTCATGAAACACTTCATCACAATTCATGGGGAAAGTGGTGAACACAAGTGTCAGTTATGCAAGGCTGTCATGTTGCACTAAATTTCCTTTTCTGTCTTATTTTTACATAAATTTACATTTGGGCCACCAGAAATTTACTTTGGCCACATTATTTAGAGTCTTGGTAGCCTCTGAGGCCAGTGCTTAAAAATATTAGCATCTATCCCTGCGTATGGGTGCTGTTTTGTAGCTTTTATACAATGGATGTTGGATACAGGGGAGACTGTGTCTCTTATCTTAGCCCACTCTTTTTCTTTTATCTCCCAAGTTAGCACTGTTGTAAATTTACCAAAAAGAACTACTTTGAATTTCTCAATAGACGTTACCCAAACCTCTAACTCATCTGTATGGAGTTAAGTGCCCATCGTTGTTTCAGTATGTTAAAAGAAAAAAAAACAAAACAACAACACTTATAAAGTTGTTAAGCTTGGCAAGAAGAGAAAGAAGAAGAAGAGAAAAGTAGTGTCGGTTGCTAGGTAACAGACATAATAACAGTTGATGAGCAATGCTGGATTGAGTATTTTGGATTTCCTAACCCGTCATAAGATAGGATGAAGTACCACAGGATAGGATGCTTTAATCAATAAGCAATTGCATTTACTTGCTGTAATACGAAATTAGAAAACCTCTTATCTTAGTTCTTAAGATAAGAAGTTTCTGTAATGTGACCACAGATAAACAAATCTTGCACAAACTGAAAAAAATAGGATAGATGACAGAGTTTAATTACAACTGTAGTAAATTTAAAGTTGCCTAAAATTTCAAGAAGTTAGGAACAGAAGCTGAAGTCCACTCACAACAAAGAAGAAAAGCTGATTGCAACTGAGTGATTTTAGATTTGTGTGTTGGGAGTTCATTCTCGGTGAAACCTTATATGATCCCAGTTTGAAAATGTCAACCAATTCCCAAAAGCCTTACAAACTGCCAGCGCCAATTGGTAATTGGTTGCAGTGAAGATTGAGCAAAAGGAATAAAAGTGAAGGAGCAGACGTACAGATGTCTGGAATTAATTCACTCCACCACTCCTTTATGGGAGGAGTCAGCCCACTCCCACTCTCTTCACATGGTATGTGTTTGCTCAATGATTCCCATATTGTCATACATGTTCTGCATACCCACACGTCGGCAATCGAGCCGGACCTCACATGACAGTCGGTTATGTAAAAAGCTCCTTTGATTTCAGTTGAAATGCCTCAATCACTAATGACAAAGATTTCCCAAAAAGAGCACAGGTAGGATTAGTTGAGGAATGAAAGGAACGTCAGTGATGTTTCTTATGAGCAGTCTTCTGTAACGATACTGATGCTGGGAGTGGCACTGTCCTCACATGGCATGCATAATGCAAGAAATTCATCTCAACTTAGTTTATCCACACTCTAGCATCCCCACATGCACTGATACAAAGTCTGAAATGAAAGAATCCTGTAAAAAAAAAAGCAAACCTACCCTCTAGTCTTCTTGGACAGAAACAGCAGCATAAGTCCATCTTTCCTCAGCGTCTTCACAACTTTTAGAGAAAATGCTGAACTGCCAAGGAGCCAGATCTGACCTCACGACATTGTGTTCTGATAAAAAACCAGGGGGGCGTGCTGAAAAAGCACGGAAAAAAAGAGAAGCGGAGGCTCGGCTGGGAAGTAAAAACACTAGACAGCGCTGCGAGTTTGACTTAATTTGTGAGGCTTTCCTCAGTGGAAATAGCATCTCATGCGTGGTGGTTTCTGACGAGCACCACTGGATGGAATCCATGTGCAGGGCTGCAGAAACTCCCAGGGACACATTTTCTGACAGGATTTAGACAAAGAGCGGAAAATGTGATTTTTGCCAGCGCGCTACCGTAACAAAGGCTTCTCTGTGGAAGCCATAAAAAAGTTGGAGACAGTGCTATTGTGCCCCCTTATACACAGGATATAGATCATACTGTCTGACTACGACGGCAACAGCTTTGATTTAAAGCTTAAACAATGAGAGACGGAACATTTAACTAATATAGACAATAACATAGGGTATTTTTATGCAACCTATGGGTTCTATTAGTAGTGGTGAAATCTAACTAAGTAAATTAAAACTGTACTTAGGTACAAATTTGAGGCACTTACTTTACTTTATACCTCTACTCCACTACTTCTTAGAGACAAATATTGCACTTTTTACTCCACTACATTTGTCTGACAGCTGTACTACAAGTTACATTTCAGATTACAATTTTTCTAGCCCCTTCTGTCCTGTGAAAACTACGCATCTCCAAAAACTGAAGGATGAAGTGTTCCTTTGTGGGCTGAGTAAATTCTTAGACTTCTTAAGCCAATTAAACTATTTAGAAACTCTTTTGGATTAGCTGGAAAACACATCGTCACAAAGCTGAAAACAAGGCTGCTTTTTCTGAGCACATGAAAAGTTGACTTTTTAGAGGTATGTGGTTCTACAAACATATGCATATGATGCACTGCTATAGATTTAACTATTCAAAAGCAGAAAAAGTAGTTCCACTTGTAGCTGAATATTTTCAGTGTGGTTTTAGTACTTTCTCGAAGTAAATGATCTGAATACTTCTTCCACCACTGCACATTATCTATACAGTAGTATCTTTGTATAAATGTGTTGCTTATCTTTGGCCATAAATCTGAGTCTTATTATAGTTTAGTTGTATTGTAACTTTTTTGATACATTAAAGATAAACAATGCTGTAAACATTATTTAACTAATGAGTCAAATGACAAAAACAGTCAACAATTCGATCAATTAATTGAAGCAATTCATCAAGACATTCACTGGTTCCAATTTTTACAAATATGAGGATTTATGACCTTTCACGGTTTTATGTAATTGCAAGTCAAATATCTTTGGTTTTGGCCTGCTAGTTGGAGAAAAAGAACAGAATGAAGAAGTCATCTTGGGCCCTCATCTCTGAGTTTCACTATTTTATTTAACATTTTATCAACTAAATGATCAAAAAAGTAATACACAGTAATAAACTTTACTTGTCACAATACCAGATTTTTTAATTTTGATAGAATAAAAGAATTTAAAAAATGACATTGGACAGCTCTTTTGATACCATAGAAAAAAGAAGTAAAAGTCCTCAGCAGGCCTGTTTTTTCAATTAACAACCTGCACACAAGGCTGGTACAGACAAGGTCAGTGATCATGGTCTGGTTTTGCTGCTGCAAGCCGAAATTCAGGCACAACAATAAAGACTGAGCTGAACATTTATTTGAATACTATAATTGACGGGTATGGCATCATTGGCATTAAAAAAGTTGAAGTATCAATGCTTTTGACAACTTTAGTTACAGCCCGACAGATAAATGACACTGCTGTGTCTATTCCAGGCAACACACAGTTTGTGTACCTTGAGGCATGTTATCTATGCAGCTGTACATTATTCCTGAGCCCACCCAGGCCTGGTGCTTCACTGCGATGCCTTGCATTCACTCATAACAATCTTGTACGGGGCAGAAACGTGGAGCAGCCAGTCAGGGGCCTTCACGCAGCCCACACCCCTCTGGATTATAACACCAGGGAACATGATCCAAGACACTGCCAGGCAGCGTGGGTGGTGCCTCACTCAAGGTCTGCAGTGTAAAGTTATGAACTGTAATTTGCTTCACTTTTGTTCTCTAAATGAACGCTTGCTGCAAATCACAGAATAAACCAGACACATAGAGCGTGCAATTCTGTTGAAAATCTCAAAAATCACTTAAAACAAATTATTTTTTCCTCAATCGTAGTACAAAGCCCTGTCCTGGACTGTTATCTGATACATTGGCAGTCAGAGACACACCCAAACCTGCTTCATCCTCACTGGTCCTATCCTCTGGTCCTACACTCTCCATAAAGTATTTCTGTGCTGACACCTTTTGGTAAGAAGACAGAACTGTTCCTACCTTGGCCGTGTTGAATCAAAGCCTCCATGAAGTCTCTAGTGTAATTCATTTCCATCGTGGTGTCTTGTTGACTTCTCTTTGTCACTATATCACGTAATAAATGCAACACATAGTACTACTGTATGATACAACTGTGTCTGCTGCTGTGGCTACTCCATTCAAGTACAGTATGGTCTTTTTAAATGTTGGAATTTAGGTTCATTGCAGGCTGGGCTAAAAAACTGAAGGGCAGATGAAAGGTGGCAACTGCCACATGTTCTCCTCTGGACTGCTTCGCCCTGCTTGCGGAGGCACAGGCAGGAAAAGCTGAGTGTGGCTTAATTGGACTCACATTTCCCAGTCTCTGCTTAGTCATATATCAACCCTGACAATGGAAAGTTCTCAGGCTAGCTGCGTATTAAGGTAAAGCCTGGCAGTTAAATATGGGCTTATGAAAAAGCACTGATCATCATCAAGTTAATATCTTATCTAAGTCTTTATAAATATTTATGTGAGAATTCTGCAAAAACGCTGCAGGTTGTGTAAGTTGAAATTAAAATGACTACATACTCATGTTATCATGTGCATGTCAGGACACAGATAAAGAGAATAATGCTCATAACAGTAGCAGAACAGTATTTACAGATGTTCAGTTTTCCCCCAGCAGATGGCAGAATTGACTCCATTCATCTGGAAACACAACTTCATAACAACATCAACAGTATCTACATGTATATACATTATACTATATGGAAAGTGAAATACTTCAAATAAAAGTAAAAAAAAATCTGCCAATCTATTATTGATTTAACTCTGGAAACACTATGAAAAAGCAAATAGATTGAATACTCTATATCAGTAGTTTTCAAGTCAGGGTCTAGGGCCCCCAGGGGTCTAAGGCTCTCTGCTAGGGGATCCATGAAATGTTATTAAATTCATTAATTTAAATTACCACAAAAAATAATAATATTATTTTTACAAATGGCTTTGCAGTTCAAGAAATATTTCAGTTTTTAAATCTAAAATAGTTCCAAGATTATGTTTTGATCTAACAATCTGTAAGTCTTAATAAATTTATATTAATCTTTCTCATAGTTCAGTGAATCATTTGTCAACCACACATCAGCCATTAATGGTGGAAAACCAGCTCTTTTTATCAAATTCAAGCCCCAGGCAAGGTAGGCCCATTATTGTTCTTAATGTTTTTAATAGGCTTATTATGTATTTCTACTATTTATATTTTATATAGTTCATATTTTCATTGCATATTATTAAAAAAAACTGCATTTTATTTTATGTATGCACTAAGAGTGAAACACAGTGTCTTGCTGTGGGAGTATATATACTATTGGTATTCTTTGTTGACATTTGTTGGCAAATATTTTAATACATGTGTAATATCTTCTAATACGTTCTCCAAGTCTACTTACAGTCAAAAAGGCTACTTCAAATTATTCCAACAGACATACATGTGAGGGTCCCTGGTATATTTTCTATTTTATAAGGGGACTGAGAAAAAATTGAGAACCTCTGCTCTATGTTAGTAAAAATATATAATGCCCACACAACATATTACCAACTAGTGTTGCTTAAGCTGCTCTAGAATGCCCCAACTGCCTTGAACTAAACTGCATGTACATATATACTCACTTGCCATGATGTAATTAAAGCTGACCTACAACACAATAAAGCTGAGGACAAGTTTCCCCATGGGACTGCTGTGCGTTCATGTGTCTGTACTTATACGGAACAAGAATACATCAGCATGACTATACTGACAATCTGCTACCAGTCAGACCCATAAATGAACATGCAAGTCACAGCTTTCTGTTCGATTCCACCCTTAAACATCTTACAAGAAGCATTTATAAATATTTGCAGTGTAGATAAAACAGAGCAGACGTAAAGCATCGCAGGCCGCACTTAATGCAGGGAAAGAGAGAGGGTGGCCTAATTGTGCATGACAGCTCAGATTCCTTATTTTAGCACAGAAAGTGGCACCAAAAACAGCACAGAAACATTGTGACCGTCACGACCAGTGCAGCAAAAAAAAAAAAGAAAAAAAAAAGGCTGTGCAATTCTTATTTGCTGATGAGTATGCATGTTTCCTGCACACATGTTCCCTTTTTCATAACACCACACTAACATCATTTATGGGATCAATATATGAGATTCAAATTTAGATATAAAACTTACATTTAGTGACTAGTCATGAAAGCAAGCCACAGGTTTCCACATTTCTTAATGCATCCAGTAAAATGAAAGCCAATATGCAGTCTGGTTGTTATTTAGCTGTATGGAAAATGACAAGACCATTACTTGTATTGTGAGAAGATCAAATTATCCCTCACTCAACTTCCTAAACATAAGCAGTGCCCATAGCAACGCCCAGATACTGCAGACAAGAGGAAAGAAGGAGAAACATAGGAGGAGGAAGAAGATGAGCTCAAACCTTCCAGGAAGTCAGGCCAGACCCTCTGAACATCCTGCTCCTTCTCAGGGTCCTCTGTGAGAAAGCCGTGGGCACCGTGAAGCGGAGTGGTCTTCAGGGCAGCAACTGGACCCTCTGATGGGAATACATGAACAGGACAGCCTGCCTCAAAGGTTGCACTGGGCGAGGTCTCTGAGGCGACATATAAGTCAGAGATGGGTTTCATAGGAATGGTCTCCTTCACTTTCTGGGTATCCTCTTTATCATCCGTATCATAATCCACGACTTTTTCCTCTGTCAGGTCTCTGAAATTGTCGGCGACTATTGATGGAGGAGTTGCTGGGTCATGGTCAGGATCAGTCTTGCAGGTCTCAACTTTGGTTGCAAGGCTGAAGGCCTCAACATTCAGCTGTTTCATCATCTCAACATCATATATCTTAACTTGATCTTCAGTCACCACCTCAAAGTCCTCAAGAACACCTTCATCTCTAACATCCTGTTGTTTCTCCTTTTCAGTGAAAGCTGCCGACAAAGGGATTGTTTGTTGGTCCACCACCACGTGATCATCAGATTCCACCTCAGGTACTACCTCTCCAAGTACCCCCAAGGCTAGATTCGAGGCCACGTCTGGAATCAAATCTCCTGTGGGCTCCTTAACCGTAGCCTCCTGCATCTTCACACATTGAGACTCTTCAAAAGCTGCAAGTGGATCAACAGTAGTCATCTTGACACATTTCTGCAGGACTTCTTCCACTGGGGCCCAAGGAGTCGTGTGAGCAGTTAACATCTCTTTGGAGAACTTTGGTATAACTGAAGAAGACAGGGCTAAAGAAACAGGTAGCCTGGCCTCCTTTGTTGAGTCAGGACATCTGGTGGCTCTGTCCTCAGTGAAGAGACAAGAAGCTCCAAACTTTTTCCTGTTACCCTGCTTGTCCCAAGGATCCTGTCCTCTGCAGAAATCCTTGACTCCAACTGATGCATCACATTGATAGGAGCCTCTGAAGTTTTTTGGAGGTCTCTCAGATTGGTCTGTCTCTTCTTCGATTCTCTTGTGGCGGTACATGTGCCTGTCCATCATGGTCTCTTGGCTTTCTCGTCCAGGCTTGGGTTTTGGGATGTACGATGTGGGGCCCTTCACCGTTTGGACTCGAGCAGAGGATGCAGGGCGACGAACACGTTGAAGGGGTGCAGGCATGATCTCTGGTGGCAGGTGCAGATATTCTCGCAGGTATGCAATTCCTTCGTTGGTAATATAGTAATAGGCATGTTTCCAAGCAAAAGTCTCCCTGACACAGCCCTTCGATTTAAGAGAGCCCATGGCACGGATCACATTTAGGTTTGAAACCCCCTTGACGTTAGGGTGCATGGACTGTGGGCGCTTGTCCTTCTTGGCCACAATGACACCATCTCGAAAGAGAAGCTCATAGATTGCCCTCAGATCGGCTAAGGGCATCACCATTCCAGCCACCATTTTGACTTCTGGTTGACTTTTCTTTTAGCTCTTCCAGGAATTTTTTCTCTAAATATTCCTCACTACTACCACTTCGATATACGGTACTTGCATGCAGTAATAAAAAAGACCTTTCAAGAATCTTTCCTTCTGCATCAGTTTTGCTTCAATGTGATAAAGGATACATCTACCAAATTGTGATTATGAGTCAGCGTGGAGAAACAACGATGCTCACAACCCCTCCTACCTTTCTCAGTCCCCGGTCGAAAGAGAAGCTGTGTGGACGAGAGGCGAGAGGGAAGAAAGGAGGAGAATCCAAGGGGGTGTGTGCACACAGGACACAAACAGAAACCAAAGAGATGAGAGGGAGCCGAGCAGAGAGGGTTTGTACCCTGTGTGGCTAAATCCCACCACCATCTCAGTTTTAAGCATAATATGGACCTATCGAAAACATGAACAAGCCAAACTAAGACAGTCATACGCTTGCTGACACATTGCTCTCTTGCAAATACTGTATAGGGAGATAAATACTGTAGTTCTAGTTGTTCAATGTTCCCATAGTTAGCTGGTATGCAAATCAGAGAAACGGTTTAATTAACTTATTATGGTCAGTTGACATTTTCTTAACAAAAGATTAAGCAAATCTGTGACATGTATGTTATCCATATCTTTTGATTTACTTTGAGACAGCTGTACACAGCTTTTTTGGACACCTGCGACCAAGAACTGTGTACCTCCAATGTGCCCACAGAACTGTAAATCAACACTTGCAGTGACAATCATACAAGCACCAGGATGCTAGAAAATCTATTAAATCTAGAAAATTAAAGTGACACAAATAGCATCGCATATAGTATTGAACAAAATTAATGTTGAAGTTTATGATTGTCAGAGCCTTTAATGCCATACAGGAAAAGGATCAATGCAGCAGAGAGCGTGTGGTGCAGAGCTGGTAGTGAATGGTCTGTAGTCTAAACAGAGCCTAATAATAACCCAGGATAAATTACAAAAGGACTGAAATAACCTTGCCATTACACTTCTTGGCACACCATTAAGAAAGTCATTTACACTAATCCAAGTCAATGATGAATGTTCACAAAAAGGCCATGTTTTTTTTTTTGTTTTTTTTAAAAAGGGGCAGTACTCAAATGGCTGATACACAGGCTGACGTACAGCACTGTGACACATGCTCAGATTAAGACTTTCACCAGCATTGAACTCAAAAATTTAAACAATGTGCCTGAAAAAATGTGTAGACTCCCCACTAGGACGCAGTAGTATTTCACATATCTCATGTGTAAATGTAAAATTATATGTCAAGTTGAAAAAAGTGTCATCTGAACAGCAAAAGATTTACATTCTGACCAGCTATGTCTTAAAACAAGTTAAATGGATTGGTCGTGTGAGCTCAACACTCAGTTGCCAGGCGGGAAACCAGGCATCAACTTTTGGTTGCCAAAACAGAATAAAGTTGCCATTTTTAGTCACCTTAGTTATATATTGAGTCATTGAGATACCACACAGTTACATAAGCTTGTTCATCCAGATTCATCTGGTTCTATGCCAGTTGGATGCACATTCTTTTGTGATGTTGATGGGTTTGTCTTTTCACCCCACAGTCAAGCAACTTTTCATTTCTTTATTGCACTGTCTCTATCTGTGCGCACATGAACAAACACACCAGTGCATGTGCACCATGGTCTGCTTCCGGTCCAACTGTAACAGCAATACTAAATATCACTGATGCAACAATCAAGATGCCACTGATGGCAGCCAAAGGCCAATTTCTCAAATAGCTGCCAGTGGCAAAGTGGTAACCATTATTGTCGTCGTAATCTCCTGTATTTTGTTTTGAGATATTGTTACTCATTTTACCAAAAAATGAGAGAAAAATTTGTATTTTTCAGCAATTTTGTTAACATTGTAAACATTTAATTGGTTTCTCGACAATGGCAGAATTTTGACCCTAGTTTTCGCTTAGTTTCGCTCTTTTGTTGTTGACAATAACACAGTATGTTTACTTACTGAACAATGGCAGCTGTCTAGTTGCTTGTGCTTTGTTAGAAACATTTTCCTAGACTGAATTCTTCATGACCAATCAGACTGAACATTACTTTTTCTATAATAATGCAAAATCATTTTATTTATTACAGACATTATCAATGAACTTTAAAATTATATTTTGTGATTTAGTCATGCTGGAGTGCACTTAGTAACACAAGATCCTTTGTTAGGTGTTAAGACTTGTGGCACAACCATGAATCACAGTGTCTACAATACAACTGAGGCTCTGTTTGTCAAACCAGGTCGAGTATATCCAGAGGAGGAAGGAACCTGACAGATAAAAAGGAACTTCATCTGACAGGCGGCAGAGATGACACACAACTCACTATCAACAGACCTGCAGGGAAAACCAGCATCCACACAAAACACAACACACAACAGGGATGGCCGTAGGAAGTATTAAAATAAGCAAGGGACGATATTTAACATTTCACTTTGACAAAAATGAAGGGTACAAAATGAACAGCACTCTTTGTATGTTAAACTGCTGAAGGTGCCCAACATAATATACTGTCAAAATTAATATTCGTCTTCAAAGGTTGGGAGTTATGTCACAGCGTTTTTGTATTTCTTTTGGAAAGGCTAAACCTAAAGGTCAACCACTGAGAGAGTACTGAAGGAGCTCATAATCTCTGGTCTCCCTGCTTTTCCCTCAACAGTCACAACCCACATCTCCGACCAGCCAACTCTGCAAACCTAAATGGAAAAGCCATCAAGTCATTTCTTTCCTTTAAGAAAAGACAATTGTGCCTGTGTTTAATTCCCTGTTACTCAGCCTCCTCTGAGACTGATCCACACTGGAAACCAATAAGGAGTCCAGGAGAACCACAGCTGCCAGTGAGGCTAAAAATACAGGCAGGAGGTTTGGAAAAAGTTTGCAGGGGATGGTGAATTTTTTCCCATTCCCGCCTTCAAATAAGGTGTAAGAACTGTGCTCTCCTCTCCTCTGACAGCTGCACTTTGTCAGTGTCATCCTGTAATAAATAACAGAATAAAGCGCAGACTACAGTGCCCTCTGCAGATCACTTTAAGAGCCCCAGACTATGCACAGTACCTAATACAGGGGAAAGTGGTGAGAGAACTGAGAAGCTTCAAGTTTTGCAAATGCAGTAGAACATCTGGCATCAGGAATCACTGTTCTAATAATTCATCCCTGGCAACCATGTTATCACCCCCTTAATGAAAATAACATTTGGCCTGTTTATTTGCAACACTGTTTGTCAAAAAAATTAATGTGAAACAGATCCCTGCTCGACTGGGAGCAATGTTTCATAACAAATCTCTGGGAGTAACAGCATGCAGGAGAAGCAAAAAAGCTTTAAGGGCTCCAGCAGGTCTGGGTTAAACCGTATGAACCAATAATTCTTATATTTTAATAGGGGCTTTATGTGAAAATATTGATCTATATTGTTGTCTTCAAGATATGCCTTTATTTTGAAATTCCCATGGCATGTCTGCATCACAAATGTCTGGAAGAGGTTAGTCACAAAATTGTCAAATCATAATTTAGTGGCTTTTGCGAACTGACAAAAATGTAAAATGTTAAATGGACATCGGATATCGTCTGATAACAATCACAGGCCCCTGAATTGAATCAAAGTGAAACTGTATCACGGAAGAATTTGTGGTTTCAGAAAATACTGTATTGTTGTCCAAATGTCCAAAGAACCAATATAATATCGCATTGTGATGAAACTTGTGATTTATACTCCTACTTTGGGTAGAATGTGGCAGAAATGGAACATATTATTCATAAGTATGTATTTCATTAGTGTAATATGACCTGGAAATAAGAACCACTGGGTTTTCGTTACCTTAGAAAGAGCCCTTTATATCTACAAAGGGAGCTGCCATGTTGCACCGCCATACAGTGACCCACAACAGACAAACCAAACACTCGCTCTAGATACGGCCTTCCATGTTTTCATGGATGGACAGAAGGACGGGCGGACGGACGAACTATCAGAATACCTTGTGTGAAAAGTGTGAAGGAATACTGCCCTGAAGAAGACCAGTAATACACCAAACTTATTTTATTACCTCAGCACTTTGGAGCGCACATGTCGACCGAGATGAAACTTCACTATTGTCATTAATTTTCCAGCTATATTGTCCAGCCCAAGTTCTACAGCATGCTTGGGGTGAGACAAGGTGTTTGCAATCTGCTAGCTCACCACTACATGCCACTAAAGGGCCCAACACATGATCAGCGGCTATAAGAATAACAGTGTGTGAACTTAGCTACATCCAGAGCTAAAGTCAGCTCAGCCGTCTGTATACCAGGCAGACAGGACATTGCGGTTGTGGCGCTTTGCTTTGCCTCTTTGTACCCGACTTTGCGGTGAGTCCACAACAATGAAGGTGATCATGTGAAGGCCCCTTTAATCCTACACACTGGTCCTTTAATGAGGCTGTGAACTCTGCAGATGGAGATAACCCCACCCTTCTGAGGCATGGCAACATTAAAACAGTCAAGTGAGTTTTGTGCCAGATGAAGCTCTGCTGTAGATCATACCAGGCAAATGATGTTCTGCCAGTTCCCTGGTATTTTGATTTTGATTGATTCAAAGATATTAGAAATGATATATTGAAGGGGTAAGTGAAGATATCTGGAAGAATGAATCACGAATCAGAAACATGAGCTGTTTTGCTGCTTTGCTAGCATGGGTAAATTCCTGACGCAGGGCACGGCAGATAAAACCACTTATGATAGAGGAAAACAGATCTCTCACGGTGCAAAAGAACTCTGTGGTATTCTGGTTCATCTAAAACCTTGAGGCCTGTGTTGAGTTGGTTCATTGGATCCAGAGACTTTATCTCCATGTGCTCTTCATTACCTGTCCTATGGCTCGAAATCAAACAAAACAGCAGCAAGAACAGATTTTTGTTTGGTTACTACCACCAAATCACAGATGGAGAGAAATGAAACAATCTGTACCTGCACCAAACATCTTCCAGCAGGCATTTCTACAGCCAATATCTCCAAAACTCAGCAACTCACACCAAAACAACCAAGACGAATAAATAGGAGGAGAAATATGTAGTTTTGATTATGGGCAAAGTTTCCCAGCCTCTGACTGGTTGACAAACCAGGAACACAGCGTCTGATTGGTCGACAGACTCAACCCGAGGCATCACAGGATTATTAGCGGACAGCTAACAAAATGCTAACAATAACAACAGCTGTTTTCAACTCAGAAAATGGATTAATAATCACGAGACATTCAGTGTTGGATTAATCATCATGGACTTCTTTTACAAAGTGTCCAAAAAGACACTGCAGTTCAACACGGGATTAAAAAGCTTCTGAAAGAGATACTACTGTACCAGAGTCGATGCAGTAGACACAAGGGTAAACTTATCATTGGCCTTCGGTACTAACATCCTTCACTTTCCTAGCAGTTGGGAAAAAACAGACAAGACTTTTCTTGGCCTTAAGAAGCTGCAGCTTTTATTAACTGACACACTGTAACCTGTACTGGACATTTACTTCTAAGTTTCTGCTCTGTCTACTGCTTCTGCTTGTGCTCTATTCTTTCGCTTGCATGGTGCGCACGCATATGCACCTTAAAGGAGCTACGCTATGCTTACGACAGTATCCTTCAATAAAATCCAATAGTACCAATAATCATTTGAATAATAATTATTTGGGCAGTCATGGTAAACCACCATCCCATGGGTATATGTTGCTTTTTGGCTATGGTTAAAAAAAATCCATTGCATCACAGCACCAGTCACCAGCGCGCTGCTGCTAACTGTAGTGTAGCTGCCAAAGTCCACAAGTATTTGTTTTTGTGAAGCTGGAAGTTATTTATTCCCATGTTTTGAACAACAAGACTTGTGTAAGGTTAGACTGTGTTGACATAAATGAACAAAAAGTTCAGTCTGTTTGCTGGTTGTTCCAACACATACAGAATAATCACCCTCTTTCCTGTTAGTATTTAACAGGCGGCTCGCTTTGTGCCCCAAAAATGTATATTTAAATAATTAGATTAGTATCATAAACATGTGTCGACTAGTTGACTAATAGAGAACACAAAGCACCGGCTATCACACAAAGGCAAATAAACCTAAACCCTACTGATGCACAAATTCATGTACATGAAACATGAAAACTGCTTAAAACAAATACTGGATGTCAAAGTCACCAAAATATATTGGTAATTGTAAGCGGCCACTCCATGTGAATATGTGTAACCATGAGGCAACCCAGCATGCTCGACCTTTGACTGGATATAAATAAAGACATTGGTTTATTGTGTCTGTGATGAAAGCTCATTGCCATGGTGGAAGTGGCAGAGGACGAGGGAATGGAGACAACTCAAGGTGACAGCGGCTGCTTAAAAAACAAACCCATTCAACTCATCCGGCAGATGAAGAGCTCTCTGCATTCCAGCACAGACTTTACAGCGAGTAATTTAAGATATATGGTTGTCTTCCAAGTCGTTAAATGCAACTCTGCATTTTGACATTTGGAAGCGGAGCAGAGGAGAAAAACGCTGGAAGGAGCATTGCTTAAACAATGTACACACATATCTGATGATAAATTTTAAGACTATTCTGCAACCATCACACTTCTAACATGCATTCAACGTGCTGCTCAATAAACACAAGTACAGAAACACTCAAAGCCATTCTGCTCGGTAAACTGAAATAAAAGCCAATTCACCTGGATATGCAAGCACGGAAGGGTATCAGTTCATCTGTCCTGTGTTCTATCTGAGCTGGTTCTTACATCTGTCCACCTCATGTTCAATGAATTTTAAAACCTTTTACTGATTCAAAGTACATATTTTTCCCAAGGCAGATTGATTATCTACTGATGTGCCTTATGAAAATCAGCACAGTTTAAAGGCTAAAAAACTAATTTGACCAGCAAGGCTCAATGCCTATTTAACAGTGATTTGATAGAGGACACCGTTATTTTTCAGGACCATGTTCAGGGTCACATTCCCTATTTATCTTAAACTTTGCTACACAGTTTAAAGTCCCCCTCCGGTCATGTTTTAAACAAAATAAAATAGACTGCAAGAAGTATTAAATTGTGTCTGATATGTTTTTTGCTAAATAAGTTCAAATACCTTGCTAGCTCCACACCTCGCCTTCATTTCTGTGGGCTGGGCATTGGTGCTAATGATATGTACACCCACCAATTCAAAGGACTGGTTCCTCAGGTTTACTCAGCCTGACTGAATCTGTTTTTTTGAGGCTGCCCTTGTTCACTGCAGTTTCAAAGCAAGAAATGCTCAGACATGGCTTTTACTGCTTACTTTGCTCCTATGTCTTGTAACAAACACCACATGGACATGCTACATGATTTTCAATGAAGGGGGTCTTTAAAAATGAGAAAGACACAAAAAGAAAGAAATTACTACGTGGGAGGAGGAAAATAATAGAACAGCTTGAACAGTCTGGTAAGATAATAGAATTACAAGACAACACTTACGCCAACTCACAATATAACCACATCCAAAATCTAAGATGATATCTAGTCTCATATCATGATACCGATCAAGGTCAAATATGAATGTTCGATAGAGGTGACTCACTTCAGATGCAGCTGTGTCCCTCACAAACAACAGGACAGCGACAAGACCCTGATGTGTGTGATGACTACGTGACTGTAGCCCATCTGGGGCTGACACAAACCAGCTGTGTCTGTACAGTAAATGAGAAGGCAGCTGAGGTGACGCAGACCTGTGAGGCTTTCACCCAGTTCACACCTTCATGACCGCAAAGTGTCCTTGAGCAAGATGCTGAATCTAAATCGCTTGCAGATTGTCGTTTCCTTGCTGACAAGTGGCAATATTAGACAAGAGAAATTGCTAGAACCCAAATAAGTCTGCAGGGTAGGTACTTGTAGAAGCAGCAAGAGTCTTGTTGTAGGAAGCTAAGCAATGAACTGCTGTGGACAGCGTCAGCAACAAAATGCATTTGATCCACTTAAAAAAGACCAGACAAGTGTATGCTCTAATTAGAATAATTTGCACCGCTTTACCCTGCCATCAGACAGCCTTTTTTAATGTGAAACTGCTATTAAATAAGGCAAATATTGCTCTCTCAACACCAACCAAACTCCATTAACAAAAGCTGGTCTACTGCGGCCTCGATCCGTGAGTTTGTTTGTGTTACTGTGAGACTTTGGTGAGTCCAAACTAACCCTTTAAAACACAGAAGTTACACAATTACGTGAACAAAGTTACCGATCAAGGCAGCAGTAGACCAGCAACTCCCATGTTGTGCAGGGTTGTGCAATTTGTTGTGCAAATTACTGATTTTGCCAATGACGTCTGGTTGACTTAGAGAGAGTTGTAGCTCATATAACAGTGGTTTCCCATTGGAAAATGCTGTCTGACACCAGGGAAAAGCAGTGAAAATGTTTTAAATACATCATACACTTAAATTGATATTGACTTTTTTAGGCGACTGGATTTTAATGCTGACCCTGACCACTCCAGTACATTGCTTAGCTTCTAACATCTGTCTGATTCTCCAAACCAGGGGCGTGTCAGTCACCATTTACTGTAGATAATACACTGACTATGGATGAGTACCTCATACAACTCTCCGAACTAAACACTGACTAAACACAAAGGTGATTAGTAACAGTCACATTTTTCCCAACTTTTATGAAAAGGGGCATGCAACAAACTGTGACGAATCGCTTAATGTGCAACAACAATGAGATGCGTTTTTGATTTCAGTATGAGGAAAGAACATCATAAACTTAATCCACAGCAGGATGTTGGACATGAGAAAGCAAAGCAGCACAAACCAGTTGAACAAAGGTTTCAGCTGCTATTGCCCAAACCACTTCATCATAAAAGCATTGGAACATGAGCTGTCTGGAGGGCAGTTGAGGTAAAATGGTTGTCAGTATGAGCAGCTAATGGACGCTCACAGGACTGCGCACCATGATTTTGGCAATACCACTCAGTGTTTATGAGAAAGCCCCCCGAGGCATCTCAGGGAGGCATGAAGCAGCTGCAGTGTCGACACAACGATATAAAGCATTTAAAGTGGAAGAAATGCTGCTCTAAAGTGCGAAAGCGGCAGAACTTAGTTCGTCTAAAAGATCACGGAGCTAAAATGGCCGACTTTGAGAGCTGCTAATGGACGACTGCACTTTGCCAGAGTTGCCAGTTTGCCAAATCAGATCATAAGAGCATCGTGTGATTAAGGGGAACCACGCCATGGCAACAGAAGAAGAGGAAATATGAGAGAGTGTGTGTGTGTGTGTGTGTGTGTGTGTGTGTGTGTGTGTATGTGTGTGTG
>JAJHUR010101889.1:0-101916 GCA_027495735.1 Lutjanus campechanus | reverse complement strand
ACAAGTTTCTTATAAGTTATTATAAATCTGTTATTAACATAATATAATGAGACTATTAATACATTATATAGTCTTATAAAGGCATATTAATGTTAATAAGCATCTTATACACACTTATAAGGGCCTTATTACCTATTAATAAATGCTTATTACAAGGACCTTAATATAAAGCGTTACCGAGTAGACTTCTGTAGAGTAATTAATAATAAATTTAGACTGTTTCATAACTAGTTAAATCTCCTTGTATTAGCTTTAGCCTTGAACAAGGTTTCAATTCAAAATATACTAACTCTAATAAATCACACTCAGCTGTGTGTTGATATTTATGCACAGCAACTGAAGGACCAGACGTTTTTCTCTATACAACAACGCAGCCGCCCCTGTCTGTGCAGTAAGACAATAACATGGTCGTATAAAGTTGTGTCTGGTGCCATAGAATCAGCAGTAAACAGGTGCAGTGAGATTAGCGTTGGCAGAAAAGCAGCTGTCATTTGTCACAATGTTAATGAAATAGCTCCCCAAGGAGGAAGCACTCGGTACCGGATGGCTGCTTTATCCCCAAAGGTTTCCTGGAACTTATTTTTCTTCTCTGCTGTCAGGAAGAGCAGTGATGCAAAAAGCAAAACACACTCCATGTTCACTCCCACCTGACCTACAATTTGAATGTGTGATTGTCTTAAAAATGTGTCTGTTACAGATGAGATTAGTGCCATGAGAGTTTGATTATATCGTTAAAATGTGTTGATGAATTTTCACACTTCATCACAGGTAGACCTGCCCTCTGGTCAGGGTGAGAGAAACTCTAAAGGTATGTGGCAGATAGTGATGAAGATGTTTTAAAATTAATTTCCATAAAATGCTTTCTTATAAAGGTTAAAGCGAGAATATTTGTCCCAACGTCAAGCAGTGGAAGTGGTCTGTGTTAGAGAGCACGTTTAAGAAATAGTTGGACATCGTTCTGGCTGAGAGTTTGGACTCTCTGCTGGTTTCCTGGCAACCACAATGTGTTATTTTTACACCTTGGATTTTATATCACATAGACAAATTAGATATAGCATGTTAATTAGTGAGCTTTCAAGGTGCTGGTATGTGGATGTTGTCACAGTGTGACAGAGTTAGGAAAGCTGTTCCCCCCTAAGCTAAGCTAACTAGCTGTAGCTTCAGAACATACTGTAGTGGTATCAAACTTCTCATATAACTCCTGGCATAAGAGTGAGAACGGGTATTTTCCAAAATGCCAAACTGTTCCCTTCATGATTATGAGTAATATACAGTACATATCTATATTTAAAGGTGCAGTGTGTAATACAGTGTTTTATAGGCAGAATATGTCAGAAATGGAATATAATATTAAGTATGTAAGTATGTTTTCATTAGTATCACCTGAAATTAAGAATCGTTATGTTTCTGGACTTGGACTGAGCCATTTAGATCTACAGAGAGGGTCCTCTTCCATGGTGACTGTCATGTTGCACTGCTCCGTTTATTTTTTCTACAGTAGCCCTGAATGGACAAAACAAACATTGGCTTTAGATAACACCGTAGGTTCTCCTACACGTTTGAAAGGCAATAGTAGGCTGAGATGTTTGCAGGCTCACTGGTAGATGCTTCCAAATTCAACACTGGTTCTTTAAATGTCAAAACAGTTCTGTTCCATCTTGTTTGTCCCTCATAATACAATATATTTACAACATAATTTCAATTGAATAGTTAAATGTAGCAAAAACCGTGAAAAAGGAGAATGTTATTTTTGTCAAAACATGACTTTTGATGACAAATTGTGTTTAGCCGAGTGCATTCGATTTGTAGATTTGGATCCCAACTGACGCAATGAACTTTAGGCTTCAGTGGTATCAAGGTATAACAGTATACCAGGGTATTAAGAAATCCTGACAGTAGGATTTTCAATACCGTCAAAAATACAAGATGATCCTCTTTCTATTAAACTGATATGGAGATGCTGTAATGTAGTGTGCAGAACATGCCACCAGAGGTCAGTCTCTGCAGTGGTTATGGTGACTGGAGGAAGTCACATGACTAACTAGTAAAAGAGAAAAATGCCTCTGCCCCTGTTTGGGAGTATTTTGGGTTTAGGCCCAGTGATAAAGGTAAGCAAGCAATTGCTGCAGACCACTAATTGATCAGAGTAGCGTAGCATCATGAGTGTGTAATTTAAGTAGAGGGAACAGGACAGAGTGAGTGGCAGAGTAGGGAAAGTGAGCAGTGAAGTTGTCAGTCTGGCAGTAAATATACAGTTTAGGTTTCAGGTTTTCAGTGAATAAAGACTGCAGCTTCTCAAGCCCAAAGTAAAGCTCCTGAGAGGGTTGTACTGAAATAAAACCTTCCAAAAGACTGTCAGGAACGTATGAAAAATTAGATACTGCCCAAGCCTCATGTACTCATCTAATGTTTGTTTCATTACAAACTTTACACTACTTTTACTGCAAAGGGGTGTTTTCAGTTATAAAGGATTTTCCAGTCCTCAAGTGTATCAAGAAATTGAACCTGCTCTTCTTTTCTCTTCCATTAACCAAGTGGTAGTACTACTGTTTTTGATGTGCAAAGAAATGTTCAAAGGCAGCAGTTTGGCGACAGAATTTATTGAATATAGATCTACAATATTTAGTGAGAGCAGTTCAATGAAAAAATCATATTTTATGATTCTCATTTGTGTCCTTCAAAGACAGTTTATTCTTCAGCATCCTTTGCCTACAATAGAAAAAAAATGGAAAGAAGAAATAATGAGTGACAGGAAAACTTGTAGCTTGAGCTTGATTTAGTTAAAATCCAAAGTGAAGTGAAATTAAAACAGTCACAGCAACCTACTGATGCCAAACATGAAATCACTTATGTTTCCCACAAGATTTTTAATAAGTAGTAGGTTTTATGTATTTCTTACTTTTCCAATTTCCCGACTCTTTGCCCTCAGCTTGTTGACCTGAGACTCAGCGATGTCAGCTCTCTCCTGAGCCTCCTCCAGCTCGTGCTGCACCTTCCTGTACCTGGACAGGTGAGTGTTGGCCTGCTCCTCCTGCGAGGAAAAACAACATCCATCAGGACTGAGGATACAGAGATGTACTGATTTTGGAAATGTTAAGTTTTTTTTATGGTTATGTTTACAAACATAAAAGAAGGATGTGGTTGTTTTGCTCTGTTTCTTTGTGTAGTGCATGCAACTTTTGAGACAATCCAGTGACAAGTTTGTGACTCACAGCTTCCTCAGCCTGTCTCTTGTAGGCCTTCACTTTCAGCTGCAGCTTGTCCACCAGATCCTGAAGTCTTATCCCGTTCTTCTTGTCCTCCTCAGTCTGCAGTGGACATGAATTCATTCATTAAAATGTATGAATTTATACCTTTCCATTAGACAACTATAATAAATAGGGGGAGAAACCCTGCTGACCTGATAGGTGAGCTCTTTCACTCTTCTCTCATATTTACGAACACCTTTGATAGCATCTGCTCCTCGTCTCTGCTCACTCTCAACTTCTGCCTCAAGCTCACGCACCTGAAATTAGATCAATGTATGATTTCACTGGGAGACTTTAACATTAAAACAAAAATTGAGATGAGATTTAGTGTTCAAATTCATCTTTACCCTGGACTCTAGTTTCTGGAGCTGCTTCTTGCCGCCCTTCATGGCCAGATTCTCAGCCTCATCCAGACGGTGCTGCAGGTCCTTCACTGTCACCTCCAGGTTCTTCTTCATCCTCTCCAAATGAGCGCTGGTGTCCTGTTCCTTTTTCAGCTCTTCAGCCATCATGGCAGCCTGAAATTTTGAAGAATAAAAATTAGAGAGTGTAAGCCTATTGCAGTCTAATGTGTCACCTGCTTGAGCACAAGTAGAAGAGGAGAAATAGCCTAAATTAACATATGCACTGACATGTTATGCACCACAGGGATGACTCACATCAGTGATGGCCTTCTTGGCCTTTTCTTCAGCATTTCTTGCTTCCTGCACAGAATCTTCTACTTCACCTTGGATCTGAACAAGATCAGCTTCCAGTTTCTTCTTGGTGTTGATCAGGCTGGTGTTCTGTTATTAAAGAAGAAACTATTAATTTTCACATGTTGAATTATAGACAGGGTTCCTTCACAATTTCCATTTCAAAATTCCATATTTTACTAGAATCTAACTCCAGACTTCTCCAGATTTCCTTGACCATATTTGACATCTGTGTATAAATATCTAGATGTTTGTTATGTGCTTGCAACTGTTAACATGTATGTTACATTCTGACTCTGTAAGTTACTGTGTTATCAAAAAATTGCTGGAAGATTTTGACTCAGATTGTTGAACAGATAATTTTCACAAAGTTCCACAAAGCTTTTTAATTACTGTGTCCCTGGAGCGCAGCCATGGAGATATAGTTTCCTTATACAGAAAAGACTCTGACGTTGTGGTCAATATTTTGGCTGCTCTGGCTGCCTGTTTGTACAATCAGTGTATTAGAAAACAGAATAGGGGCAATAGTCTGGAAACACATGTTTTTCCATACTTACTGATACCTGTAAAATCAAATTTCATATTTTTCCATACTGTGCAGGAACCAGGCACTGAAGAGCAGAGTTAAAATTCTTGTTTGTCAGCCTTTGAGTCGTACCTGAGAGTGCAGCAGCCCCACACGCTCGCTGGCATCAACCAGCTCCTGTTCAGCCACTTTGCGGCCTCTCTCTGTCTGCTCCAGAGCGGCCCTCAGCTCCTCAATCTCAGCCAGCATCAGGTTGTTCCTGCGCTCCACCATGGCAACCTGCTCCTTCATGTCTTCCTGGCCTCTAATTGCTTCATCAAGGTGCAGCTGTGCATCCTGAATTGTAAAACATTGATAGATGTATCAGCAAACACTTACTGCTACTTTTTGAAGCAAGATACTAAAAATTCCTTCAGAGGGTGTACCTTAAGCTGTCCCTGCACATTTCTCAGCTGTTTCTGGGCTTCAGCCGCCTGGCGGTTGGCATGACTCAGCTGAATCTCCATCTCATTGAGGTCTCCCTCCATCTTCTTCTTGATTCTGAGAGCATCGTTCCTGCTCCTGACCTCAGCATCCAGAGTGCTCTGCATGGAGTCAATCACTCTTTGGCTGTTCCTCTTGATCTGCTCGATTTCTTCGTCCTTCTCTGCAAGTTTTCTGTCAATTTCACTCTTGACCTGGGTGAGTTCAAGCTGAACGCGGAGAATCTTGGATTCCTCATGCTCCAGAGTAGCCTGTGGACAAGTATGACCTTTATCAACTAGAGCACAGAACAGTTCCTTCATTAAAAATACAGAAAGGAAGGCTGGGAGTCAGACAGCGAAGAAAAATAGTGTCATGTCCAACACCTTAACAAGATAAAACTGTCTCACAGCTGCAGCAGAAACAGGAATACAACCTTTTCTTTTTGTATTATTTTAGATTTTGTATCTCTACTATATATATGCTATACTGTATCCTTTGTTTTACCTCTGCCTCCTCCAGAGCAGTCTGGATCTCTGACTTCTCGCCTTCTACTGTCTTCTTTCCCTTCTCCAGCTCATGGATGGTCTTACCAGTCTCACCAAGTTGTTCACTCAGGTCTGAAATCTCCTCTGTTGAATCAGATTTATTAAGTATTAATGTTAGATATTCAGCTATGTAGTAAACATACTACAGATTAGAGTGCAAATCTATTGGGGAAAACACAATTAATTGTCTTACGTTGCAGGTTCTTGTTCTCCCTCTTCAGGGTCTCCAGATGATCCAGAGCTTCTTCATATGAATTTTTCAGCTTGAACATCTCAGTGCTGAGAGAACGAGCCTCCTTCTGAGCTCCCTCCAGCTCTGCCTGACTCTCCTCATACTTCTGTTTCCACTCTGCAAGAACCTGAAAGTAAAGCAAACAACTGAATGCTTTTTGTCACCTCATTTTGCCAATCAAAACTGTACGTTTATAGAAAAACATCTAACCTTGTCAAAGTTCCTTTGCTTCTTGTCGAGATTAGCAGCCAGAGCATTAGCTCTCTCCACATCAATCATCAGGTCTTCCACTTCACCCTGCAGTCTCTGCTTTGTCTTCTCCAGAGAGGCACATTTAGCATTCACAGCCTCGATGGATTCCTCTGCATCCTGAAGACGCTGGGCAAGCTTTTTCCTGATAAAGAATACAATGAACAGGTTTTATGATGATTTAAAGAATTAGTGCATGTGGAAATAGTGTGATTTCAGGACTGATCATTACTTGGCCTCCTCCAGCTCCTCAGTGCGCTGAATAGCATCGGTCTCGTATTTGGATCTCCACTGAGCCACCTCGCTGTTGGCCTTGGACATTGCACGCTGCAGCTCTGCTTTGGCCTCCTGCTCCTCCTCAAATTGCTCTCTGAGCAGGTCACAGTCATGACGAGCTGATTGAACAGCATGAGCCAGAGCATTCTTGGCCTATAATCCAAATGAGAACTTAATTAATATTTGATTCCAATCGTCTGGTGGCCTTTTCCCTCTGTGATTATCCTGCTGATTTCACTGACTGTTACCTTAACTTCCTCCTCAATGTGCCTCTTCAGCTCCTCGATCTGCTGAGTGTAAGCCTGCTTGCCTCTTGTCAGCTGAGAAACAAGAGCTTCCTTCTCCTCCAGCTGACGTGTACATTCACCTAATCAAAGATATTCATGGACTTAATGTACAGCAGAACAAAATTGCAGCAGCTAACTTAATAATATATATACAGAGTTCACATTATAATGATTAGAGATATATTTTTATAGATGTGTAGCTAGTGTCATATGCTGATGTGCAGTAAAATCTTAAATTTAGGTAGAAGAAAATGAAGGGAATGAAATAATGTTTTTTAAAGTAGGAGATAAACAATAGGAGGCAAGTTCAGGGTATATGAACTTAGCCTTAATTTCAATTTAATACCTTTTAAGACCTTTTTAAAGACCCTGTCCATACATTTTAAGACTTCGTTACCACATGGCGCTGCTTTCATCCACGACACACTTTAATTTACATTTACTATGCATTGATTGTAAGATAGCACAATTAAACAGTTGTAATTTCCCAGTTAGATAGATAGTTTAACACCCTGGCATAAAGGGACTTTCATGTAACGTCCTTATAGTTGTCCTTTTCAGATGATGTCAAATCTAACAGGAGTCCATAAATAAACTGCACAGAATCTCACTACACAACTACACAATTATCAGATTCAGACAAACTTTAGCATACAAGCTATTTGCCCAAAATACATATTGAAAACAAGCTACAAATTTTAATACCTTGAAAAATGGCATTTAGGACTTTTTCTTACTTTTTAAGGGCCTTAATTGTTGTAGATTTATCAATTCTTAAGAGTTTTTAAGATCCTGCATAAATCCTGGAGTTAAAGTTTGATTTAGGTATCTTCAGAAAAATTATTTAATATATAGACCATATAATGTAATATAAATGATGATGCTACAGCATGGCAACATGCTGTAGCATCATCATCAACAATTTGGACTTACTAATCATTTAGTCAGTCAGTCAGAGGCAACATGTAACTCAATTCTGAATGGGCAAAATCTAAATTGTGTGTGAAAAAAGTTCACTCCATGAAGGCATACAAAATTCACACCCAAATATTTAGGAGCTGGATAAATTGCTGGGCAGAGATTGTTTATAATGTTGCTACTAGCATTTAGCCTCATACAGGGGACTTGGTGTGGCTAACTATTATGATGCAGACAGAAATCCAGTTTTTAGAGAATAATGAACACCCTGAAACATAATATTCATACCATTTTCAGTTTGAAGTCGTGCTCTCTGTGCACTCAAGTCGTTTAGCTGCCGAACATTTTCATCATTCTTGGATTTGAGCTCACTCAGCTGATCTTCCATTGTCCTGCACAACTTTTCAAGGTTTGACTAGAAAAACAAAACAGGTATTAGTTTAAAAACATAGCCTTTTTTTGTTTTTTTGCTCCCTGTCTGAAAATATATCAGTTCTAACCTTTGATTTGGCAAATGTCTCCATGTTGCTGCTGAGATCATCAATCTCCATCTTGTACTCGCTTTTCTCTTTCTCCAGCTTCTGTTTGACTCTCTGGAGGTTATCAATCTGTTCTCCCAGCTCAGCCACACTGTCGGCCTGCTTCTTGCGGAGAGCTGCAGCGGTGGCCTCATGCTGCAGGGTGGACTCTTCCAGATCACGACGCAGCTTCTGAAACTCGGCCTCGCGCTTCTTGTTCATCTCGATCTGAGCAGCTGTTGCTCCACCAGCTTCTTCGAGCCTCTCGCTGATTTCCTCAAGTTCCCTGGAGAGATCAGACCTCTGCTTCTCCACCTTGGCTCGAGCAGCCCGCTCAGCCTCAATTTCCTCCTCCAGCTCCTCAATACGAGCCTGTAACACACGAGCTTTAACTGAAAAGCATTCAAGATATTTGAATGTTTCCTTTGCCTTCAACTAATGCTTCCAGTTATACCTGAAGTTCCTTTATCTTCTTCTGTAGCTGGATTCCAAGAGACTGCTCATCCTCGATCTTACTCAGAAGCTGGCTTGTCTCAAAGTCCTTCCTGGAGGGGACAGAATCAATTCAGAGTATTAAAGTTGAGTAGTGTCTTTAATGAAATAATTTACTGCAAGAGTGTATATGGACTTATAGGAGTTTGTTTATTCTTACTTCTTTATTTTCTCCTCAGACTGCTGCTTGTCATTCTCCAGATCCATTATGGATTCCTGGGCCAGTTTCAAATCTCCCTCAAGCTTCCTTTTCGCTCGCTCAAGATCCATACGGAGCTTCTTTTCTTGCTCCAAAGAACCTTCAAGCTATCAAAAAAAACAAACAAAACAGATGTTACATTTAAAAAGTTCTAATTTTATAGATACTTTGATGAAATGTATGTTTTTTCTGTAATAGTCATTTTGTACCTCCACCAAGGAGGTTATGTTTTTGGCGCTGTTTGTTGTCAGTTTGTTTGTTTGCCTGTCAGCAGGATAATCAAAAAACTACTGGCCCAATTTTTATGAAACTTGGCAGATGGGTGATGCATGAGCCAAGGAAGAGCCCATTAAATTTTGGAGTGGATCTGAATCATGGGGCAGATACATAAATTATTTTTCACTTTCATTAACATAGCTAAATAGGGAATTTGGCCTTGGCGGAGGTCTGCGTTCTCCCAGTGCCTTTGAAGTTGCATATACTTTGAGTAATTACCTCTCTATGAAGTTGTTTTTATTGTCAGTGATGTAGTCCACCATCCCTACACTGGATTTAAGTTGCATAAAACAAGACGTGGATGTATTCCAGCACAATTTTATTTAGTTAACAGCCTCAGTGTTTACTGTCCACTCTTTTAACACTGTGTCAAAGCTATATTACTTTAGTGGTACTTTATGATTGGTTGTCAATATGTGTCTACAAAACAAGATAACAGCTATTTTCTGCATTTTTTGTCAGCAAGAGCAGCCACAGTGAGCTGTTAGGTGAAGAGCTGCAGACTGCACACCTTCAACTGATCAGCAAGGTACAAACTTGTCTCTGTCCATCTATTGTGGTGAAATCTACTCAAGTTGTGTGCAGCACGAAATAAGGTCACTGTCTCTTGTGGCATGATGGAAAAATTCTGACTAACTTCTTTATTTAAACAGTGTGAGTTTGTTTGGCTGCACTATAAACAGATGAACTAGTTGTGCTTGTGCCAAATATAAAGTTGCTCCTTGAGGAGTATTTGCTGCCCCCAAGAATTTTGGGACGTCTCGTATCAAACCACTTTAAGCAACTTTAACGTTTGCTGTTAAATCTGCTCACATCGTCCACTTGCTGCTCCAGCTTGGTCTTGGCCTTCGTCAAAGTGTTGACTTTGTCTTCCTCTGCCTGCAGATCATCAAGGGTCTGCTGATGGGCCTCTTGGAGGGCTTTCTTCTCTTTGGTCAACTTGGCAATGGCCTCATCTTGGGAAGCCATTTCCTCTGTCAGGTTTTTGACCTATAAAAGGAAGGAAGGAAGAAAAGGAATTTTAATTAACAAAATGTTTTTAATCTACACTGAAGAGACAATAAGTTATTAAAAAGCATTTCTTGTAACCTTGTTCTCAGTGGCATGTTTCTCCTTCTCCACTTTGGCCAGGGTGAGCTCCAAGTCATCAATGTCTTTCTTCAACTCAGAGCACTCGTCCTCCAGTTTTCTCTTCTTTGCAGTAAGTTCAGCATTGATTTCTTCCTCATCCTCTAGTCTCTCAGCTGTCTCTTTGAGTTTGGCTTCAAGCTGGATCTTTGCTTTAATGAGCCCCTCACACCTTTCCTCTGCATCACTGAGGTTTTCACCTTCCTAAAAGTCAATGCAAACAAGTTTATGTCATTACCAAATCAGTAATTTTGATAGAATCGGTAGAATATTAAGTAGACATGCACATGTGGTGTGATGAACTAACTTACAGACTGCACTTGCAACAGCAGGTCATTCTTCTCCTGCAGCAGGGTCACCATCTTCTCCTCCAGCTCTTTCTTCTTAGCCAGAGCCTTTGTTAGATCCTCTTTGGTCTTCTCAAAGTCCTCTTTCATTTGCGCCATCTCTTTTTCAGTCTCTGCACTCTTCAGCAGAGGCTTAATCTTGAAGTACAGCTTCATCCATGGCCAGGTTTTGACATTCATGAATGAGCGGATGTTGTACTGGATGGCGTAAATGGCCTCTCTGATGAAAACAATGAAAGAATTGAGCGAGAAGCTCTGTATTGTATAAATAGTTGTAAACTATTTCTCTATAAATAGAGAAAAACTTGCTTTTAGACAAAATCAATAACACAGAGACACATTACCTCCTCTCCATCATCTTGACAAACTCTCTCCTCATGAGGAAACCTCTGCAGAGAGCCTGAGTCATTGTGACCAGCTCAGCCAGTTTCTCATCTCTCATCTCCTCAAGTGTACCCAGCAGACCGGCTTTGAAGAACACCTGAGAGTCCATAATTATAATTATTTTTAGTCACTTATTATTGATAATAGATCCTCTTATACCTTTTGCTAACAGTTTTGTCTAAGGAAGTGTTTCTCACTCTACCTTTGTGTGGCCAAACTTGTACTGAGTGTGGTCCACATCAATGGATCCCAGCAGTTTTTCTGAGGCCTTCTTGTTGTCAATGAACTGGCCCTCTGGGATGACACTAGCATTTAATACTTTGTATCTGGAAGTAAAGATTTCTTTCAGTTAGACACATTAGTTTGAAGATAATTGACACTTTTCAGTGACTGACAAGATTATATTTCTGTTACCTCTGCTTGAAGTCACCATAGAGGATTCTGCTGGGGAAGCCTTTCCTGCAGATCCTGATACCTTCCAGGACACCGTTACACCTCAGCTGGTGGATGACCAGGAAGTTCTCCATGAGACCTACAGTACAATACATTATATAGAAACATTATTTGTATAATTGTACAAGATAGGGCTATGTTTATTAGCCATCAACACTGAGACAAAGAGCACATACCTGGTGTCTTTGATTCATTAGGAATCAGGCAGCGTACAAAATGAGGATGTGTGCTCCTCAAATTTGTCATCAGCTTGCCCAAATTCTCCTGAAGGATCAAAAGGACATTGCATTTGCAAAAGGAACTAAATTAGTGCAATGAAGTATACACAGTAAGTCATTCTTTTGTGTCTTACCCTGAACAATGCAGACACAGTCTGGAAGGAACCACCCTTCTTCTTGCCACCTTTCTTGCCACCACCCTCAGCTGTCAGCGGAACAACAATTAAAATTAAATGATTCAATTCATCATAATTTAATCTAATCTAACTATAAAGGAAGGAATATCTGTCTGTCCTTCGGTTTTCCCTAATAACCTTTCACTGATAATTTTCACAAATGCCAAATTTAGTGGAAGTTGGTCATATAGAAATACTATAACAAACTTTATGTTTTGTCTCTAACTTTTGAAACACCAAGTATCAGAAACTAAATTTCAAAGATCTTTTTTCTTGGATTCTGTGGAGCCAGCCTTTAGGCCATTTTATACTTTGCCCAAATATGTTTATTCACTGCTACGCCAACAAATTTTGAGTCACCAGATTTGCCACAGATCATCTCTGGACCAAGCTGCTAAAAGTTACTTTATTGAATTTTTAAAACTCAATGCAGTTTTGCTATAGCTGGCCCTCAAATTTTGCTGAAATGTTATGGGCAGGGCTTATATTGTAAAAAATGTTACATCTCCTGAACACTTTTTCCTATTCCAACCACATTTGGCCAATAGGTGGCAGTATCAGCTGTAGCAGCATCATCTAATTATAAAGGTAAGAATCTGTATGTATGTATGTATGTATGTATGTGTGTAAGACTGTCCCTTGCATTTCTTGAGACCCAATCACATGATTAACCTCACATTTGGCATATGTATTGCTGAGGACCCAAGGAAAAGCAGCATTGAGTGTGAAATCGATCAGCAGTTCTCAAGAACTCTGCAAGCAACCATACTGCAATTCTAAACAATGCTGCAAGCAACAATACCAAGAGCTAAGCAAATGGCCCATTTCAAGTGGATACAGGCTCTGAAGAGCCACGCTTTGAACAGGCACTATACTACTATTTCATAACGGAGAGACAGGTAACAGCATGTACCTTCTGCTGAGGCATGTGATGCATACAGGAAGGCCAGCAGTTTGACTGAAGACTTCTGATAAAGCTGAACCACTGAGTCGTTCAGAGGGTCCTTGTTCTTGTCCAGCCATCCAGTGATGTTGTAGTCGACAGTGCCAGCATAGTGCACCAGAGAAAAGTGAGCCTCGGCCTTGCCTTTGGCTGGCTTTGGCTTCTCAAAGGACTTGCTTTTGCCAAGATGTTGGTCATATAGTTTGTTCTTGAAGGTGACATCTGTAGCCTTGGGGAACATGCACTCCTCTTCAAGGATGGAGAAGATGCCCATTGGCTGTCATGATAAAATGATTATTAAAAACAAAAGCTTTCAAGTCATCAGGTAGTTTTCTTTGTTTGTGAATATGCAATACGTGACTCACCTTCTCAATAAGCTCAATGCAGGCAGCCAAGTCCATACCAAAGTCAATGAACTCCCACTCAATTCCCTCTTTCTTGTACTCTTCTTGCTCCAGGACAAACATGTGGTGGTTGAAGAACTGTTGCAGTTTTTCATTGGTGAAGTTGATGCACAGCTGCTCCAAGCTGTTGTACTGATTTCAAGAAGACAAATGTGGAGTAAGTTGATATTCATTTGTAATAAAGCCAAAGGTTGCAAGAAATTTCATCACCAAACTTACGTCAAAAATTTCAAATCCAGCAATGTCGAGCACACCGATGAAGAACTGTCTTGGCTGCTTTGTGTCCAACATCTCGTTGATTCTGACGACCATCCACAAGAACATTTTCTCATAGACGGACTTGCAGAGAGCCATGACAGCATTGTTGACCTGATTTTACAAATACAACAATGACAAGACAAAACATTACTAAGAATGTCATGAGAATGAACAATGAACTGGTTCAAAGTTTTCAGGTGTTAAATAAGCTTATGATTGTGCAGTATGTGAACATTTTACCTGAGGCACAGTCTGACCCTTCGTCACAAACTCATTTCCGACTTTCACCCTTGGGTAGCACAGAGCCTTCAGCAGGTCAGCTGAGTTCAGGCCCATGAGGTACGAGATTTTATCAGCAACTATGAGAGAATTTCGAGATGTAATTTTATAGAAAATACAAACAAAAGAATGAAATTAAGTTTTGCTGTCAATAAATGAAAAAAGTGGAACACACCTTCAGTGCCATCAGGCTCAGCCTGCTCTTCACGCTGCTTCTGCTTAAACTTCATGTTTCCATGTTGCATCACAGCTCCAGTCAGCTTGTACATGCCGATCTTCTCTTCTGCGGTGAAGCCCAGGATGTCGATAGCAGTCTGTGTGAGTATTCAAAGAAAGTAAACTCTCAGGAAAAAAACATAACAAATTAGCAACACTCATAAATGCATAGTTTTATTTTAAGGTGTGGATTTAATAGTTTTCTTACATCAGTGGCAATGAACTCCTCAATGTCATTGATACTCTTGACCGTGATCTCACCCTGACTGATCATGGGATAATCGTACGGGTTGGTAGTGATGAGGAGAGCCTCTGACAACAAAAAATGTGCATGTGGTTAATTTTTTAATGCAGTATACCAACACAGTTCTCACAGCAGTTTGTGAAACTCACAAAATTTAATCTATCAGATTTATAAACATGAACAAAGTATAATATATATATATATATATATATGTATATATATGTATACATATATAGTTTGATATATAATATACTATATATAACTTTATATAAGCCTTAAATACATTAAGGCTTAAGTAAAGCATAATTAGGGGAGTGGCTGCTTTGAGTGACAGATTGGTACCATCACAGGTGGCGAACTAATAGGTAGTTGCTTCATTTGGCCAGTGTCAGCTCCACCTCTGCCCATTTTTAGATTAGCCAGGTGTTAGTCAAGTCAGGCACTGCCACAATGGCAATGGCCAGAGCCACCACACTGGTAGCTTCACAAAAACTCCTCAGAAACCTACAGTATGGATAACATCATGGAGGCTCTGTGTATGACATGGACATGAATTTTCCATTCTTTTTGTGAAATTCAGTACTACTTTCAAAATAATGTATTATCCACTGTCATTCTCATTTTGAGGTCAAGTTAGCAATAATAAATATACAGTTAGCAACTGTATAACATACAGTTATACACCCTGCTTTGGGTCAATAGAACTATTTCCTTAAAACAATCAACACTTCAGGTCTCTGACAGAAACTAAGTTTTGAATCTCCTGTGTGAAAGTCCAGTTTTTGTCCCACCCATCCACCATGACCTCCCTATGCAGACTTCTTTGTTCTCTATTCGACATTCCTCCTCATTACTTTGAAAGTCGTGTTGACTGTCACAAAAAATATTGAGGATTCATGTCCATTTACACAAATCTATAGATTAATTTTGTAACAATTTCAGAAACTATGGCGATAATGTGCTGACTATACAGCAGGTAATGACTGACCTTTAAAAGAAAAAAAAAAGTCTTACCTATCAGCTCAGGCTTGTGGCCTGTCATGAGCTGATAGAAGATGTGGTAGCTCCTCTCAGCAGACAGCTGGAACGTCACTCGAGACTTCTCCAGCAGATCTGTCGATTAAACAGTTAGACACCATTCAGCTCTGTTCAATAAGTTACAAAAACAAACTTTGTCATTTCTAGCCTTACATGTTTCAATGTCTGCTGAGGCCAGCTTGCCAGTTGTTGCAAAGTGGATTCTGATGAATTTACCCTATTCAAAAGAAGACTTTGGATTAGAATTACAGCTTCTTGCACTGTTGTTTAAAAAGACTCATGTTACGTAACAAACACTTACAAAACGGGATGAGTTGTCATTCCTCACAGTTTTGGCATTACCATAAGCCTCCAGCAGGGGATTGGCTGCAATGATCTGATCCTCCAGAGAGCCCTTCATTCAGAAAACAAGTCAGGAGAAAACAAGAGTGAATGCTCCATACATGACAGTCCAAAATAATGTTCAACTCTCTTTTTCCTAAGACTATTTACAGGTATGTTCATTTACCTGCATTTTTCCAGGAGTTGGCTCTGATTTCTTTCCTCCAGCCACTGCGATTGTCGCAAAGTACTGGATGACACGCTTGGTGTTGACAGTCTTTCCAGCACCGGATTCTCCTCTTTGGGCATAAAAACAGGTCAAATAGCACCAGGAACATCTTTTTTTTTTAGGTAAACTGAACCAACATTGACAGAAACTCTTGTTCAGACTTGTCATGCAGACATGCGGTGCTTATAGTCCTAAATGTGGTTTAGTTTACATTAAAAAAATAGAGTGAGCCGAAACCTTTTTTTCTACATGCACTTACACTGATTTTAGGATCACTGTAACACTTTCACACATAGTTCCTCGTAAATTACTGGGATAACCTTTCAGGCACTGCTAGTGCTGAGCTCTTGAGGAGCTCTTGTAAATGTATTTGATATTCATTCAGTTTGTGAGACATGATGTTTTTTCGTGATCTACTTTATCCAGAAATATGTATTTGATTTGAGCATCAAAAGGGCATCGGATGATTAGAGTTGTTATGGCTTCAGTCGCTGAAATCTTGTGATTGGTTCGCTCGCTCCATGTAAAAGTGTCTCAGACAAATGTAAGCACTTACGTGTTTGTCCCTGCAATGTGACTGCTTTAATTCACAACACAGCCATACCGGCATTTTTCCTAAAATGTTACTAGGTCTTGAGGTGGGAAATTAATACCAATTCACCTAAATATCGATCCCTTCTCCCATCCACACAAGACCCCATGCAAAAAATGTTCCTGAACCTTTAAGGGATAAACTTCATGTGCTAAAAGGGACTTATGTTAGATGAATGATTTGTAAAATGTTAGCAAACTTACGTGATAAGGATAGACTGATTCTCACGGTCTGTAAAATAAAAAAAAGACATATTACTTACATTATTGGTAAGTTTCAACATAGGGTAATAAGGGCTAACAACTGTAAACCAGTGATGTGGAGTTCTTGTAATGTCAAGATATTTAAAAACTTGTTACTTGTTCAAGATTTATTCAGAACATTTGATATACACTGTAAATGTTACACTTTTCTCAAATAATCATGGTTTTGCATTTAAAACGTGGAAAATTTCTACACATTTCTTATACACACCAGTGAGCATGAACTGATAGGCGTTATCAGAGATGGAGAAGATGTGGGGCGGAGCCTCAACCCTCTTCTTGCCTCTGTATCCTGCTACAACCACTGTATCATACACTGGGAGCCACTTGTAGGGGTTCACAGTGACACAGAACAGCCCTGAGTAGGTCTGTGGAGACAGAGAGGATTTGTACAGACACATGTCTTTCTGTAGTCATGTTTTTAATCTATTGATGTGGCAATCAGGTCAAACTCACGTAGATCATCCATGCTGCATAACGCTCTTTGAGGTTATACAGCACAGAGGGCTCACTGAGGTGGGTCATCATGGCCATGTCCTCAATCTTATCGAACTTCGGAGGGTTCATGGGGAAGACTTCAGTATCTTTGACAGTGATTGTCTGTTACAGGGACAGAAACAACATGGGACTTTAGTTTTGACAGTAGACTGGTGATGACAGAAAGCTGGTCAGTATTCATTATTATTTGTGTTACAGCGGAAAAAAAAGATTTAAACTGTTTGCTTTTCCCTTTAAGCTGCTACAAGCATCTCTGGAGGAAGACAGAAGATCTGTGGTTGGGTCGAGCCACCAACGACGTGAGAACAACACTTAACAATCAACTCCTCCAGAGTCGCTTGTGGCAGCTTTAAGGAATTATTACAGAGAAATTATAGAGACCTTTTTAAAATGAATTGTGTTCCTGTGATTCAGCTGCCATTGCACTCACCTTTCCACAGAGAGTCTCCACGGTGGCTTTGCCGCCCTCCCTCTTGGTCAGTTTCCCCTTGAGGTACATCTCGTTGGGTTCAGTCACAAAGTACGCTGTTTTAGCATCAAAGGGAGTGTTTTGAGCCTCAATTCGCTCTCTTTCTGGCTTCCGGAGGTAAATGGCCGCCGGGCCAAAACACTCCATCTCTGCGTCTCCACTCATGGTGACCCTTTACTGCAAGTAAGTAAAAAAAGTTACTCATTTCAATCATTATTTCTTTGGACTTCACAATTGAATAAGAATTCATCTAAGGTTGTGATGAATGTTACACTCAAATGAAGAACAGAGAAAAATGGAAAATGGTCCATTTTACTTAATTATGCTTCATGCAAAATGAATGAGAAAGTTAAACAGAAATATAGTTGTTTTCTGTTAATTGTACATTTTCTTTGCTGATGCCATGACCTTTTACATGTGCTACTAAAGTCTTGTTAGTATCAGATGCTTTGTTAAAAAGGAACATGGCGATAACACTAAACAAATACGACAATTACTGTTTTTCTATATAATGATGCAGACATGATTAATGGAGTAAGATGCACAATATACTATTGATTTAAAATGTCTTTAGATAAAATGATAACAGTGGTAAAATAAATAAATTACCTTTTTCCCACCCCTCAGAAGAACAGATTGATTGATGGTTTAATGAGGGTTCTGAAGAAAAGAAATAGTGTCAATTCAAAACGGTAATTAATCTGTTTCATATTAAAAAAATAACTTACTGTACACTGAAGTCCTGGCATAAACACAACAGTTCTGTATTCATTTTATGGCGTCTGGCTGGCAATAAGTGGTCATGCCCTGCATTGTTCATTAAGCTGCTGCTTTTCCTCCTGCTAATAAAAGACTGCAACTCACTCACCTTGACTGGTCGCCTGTCAGTCCTTGGGGGTGTCCAGCCTCCCTTCTTATATAGAGAGATCGCTGTTCACTCAGCAGACATGACTTTCTTTATTTGGTCATGCATTTTTACGCTCTCTGCTTGAGTATTTTTGCCTCTAATATGATATCTGGCATCTTTTGTCACAGTTCACAAATAAAAGTCACTTACAAGCTCAGGGGTTTACAAAGCCAAGTTTTAGACAATGATAAGAATTTAAATGGGAAATAAATAAAGAGATTGTTATTTGAATTACATAAATAATTATGGTTAATTAGTGTGCACAAATGGTAAAAGCTCCTTATTGTTGTCATCACCAGATTAACTCAGCTTTATCAATAAAAACAAACATGAACAGAGTGTTGATGTTTCTCCCAGGTAATTTATCATTAATCAGTATGATTTGTTTAAAATACTGTAGACGCTACAAGGTCCTTTGGGGCTACAAAACATTTGTCTCATTGTAAACTATTTTACTGGAGGAGCCACGGTGCCACACAATGGACACAGTTAAACTAGAGAGTGATTTTAAAAGTGTATAAATAGATCAAGACACTCACAATGCAGCATTTTTTAACACTGTGTAAATATTGTTCTGGCTGGCGTATTGGTTACTGAAGTTCAGACATTGTTTTGGTCTTTACGGTAATCTCCTTAATGCACCTTGGCACTGCAGAGGATCCGACTTTAGCCGTGGAGAAGCTCTCATATGTCACTGGTATTCTGTTGCAGAAGCCTTGCAAGTCTTTCCTGTGACAAAGGAGCAGGATTGGGCCTAACAGTTGCTAATCTAAGAACCTGTGGAAATGATGATACCTCATGATAGCAGAAACACTCGCTGAGGTCTGCGTTTTATGAAATCCCAAAGTTAATTAGATTTGTTCTGTAGAGAGGAAGGACAATACAAAGAAGAACAATACTCATATTTATAGCACTTTAATTTCCTCTGTCGTTGCTCCTCTGTTGGGATATTTATGTATCCGGTAAAACATAACATATGCACCCTGTGAAAAATAACTTGTCAAACAAATGGATGATGGCATTTGCTTTGAAGTTGCCTTGGTACATCATATGTCAGTCATAAAGCACATGAGGTACTGTCATGCCAGTGACACATCTTTTGCTTTTGCTGCAAATAAAAACATCACAATATCTCACTGTGTTGCAATATTTTCACACAAAAACAGCATTGACATTCTACCCACACAGTGTTGTGACATGAAACCCCCCTAAAAAGAGATCACTATGCCACATGGAATGATAATAATGCCTGCCAAAGGTCTAATTATCTCATTATAACAACTGATGGTGGCAATCTTGGAGCAACAACATCACTGACACACAGGCCATGAGTTAGAAATGTATGACATTGGGAGAAAGTAACAATTTTGTATGCTGGAGATAATTTAAAATGTCTGCAAACCTATTTAGTATTCATAAGCAGTATATACACATTTAATAAATGTGTTTCTAACACTGTTATATAATGAAGTTGTATGCATTAAATATTCATGTATTTTTCAACAACTACAACTTATCCTGGGGACATCCATACATGGAGGCTATAAATGACAATAGTAAAACTATGATTTTCAAAGTGGGGGCCACAAGGGGACACCAGGGGGCCTCAACAAATTTCTTGAGAAAACTTTCCATGTCCATTTCTTCGTAAGAGCAACTGAAAGCATCCTGACTGGATATATCACAAACTGGCATGAGATGTGCATGACCCAGGACAAGAAAACTCTGCAGCGGGGAACCGAAACCAACCAGAACATCACTAGTACCCATCAGGTGAGGTGCCTGAGCAGAGCTCAAAGGATACTAAGAGATAGTACCCACCCCAGCCACAGCCTGTTCACCTGGCAACAGATACAGAAGTATCCACTGCCGTACTACCAGACTACACCTCAATCTCTGTGCGACTGTGTTATTCATCCATACTGCTATATCATGTAAAATTATTTTAATCTCTTCAACCAATCTACTGTACATAATTTTAAATGTGTTGTTACATCTAAGTCTCACTATACAACCATACTGTATAAAGATAATTTGATCATGTGCCTTGTATCTTGATAGTGTGTATATATTACATTTAAAATGTAATTATTATTGCATCAGTAAAAGTGAAGAAATATATTAAAAGGATGTTGTTGTTTTTTTTAGACTACATTACCCCCAGAAGCCAAAAATGGTGGATGGCTGGGTGTGAGGCGAGCAACCTCACCCTGTAAAAAAATCTTATTATGACAACTTCAGTGCAGAAGATTGTTGCAGCCTCATGTTCCACCTGGGACGAAGAGGATTAAGTAAGTAATTCTAAATACTAAATAGGGCGGCACACATTTGAAAGACATGATACATGATATAACACACTTGTGCAGTAGCAAGTGGTGTTAAAAGTTTTAAATGCTTTCTCTTGGCTGCCTTATTCACAAAACATCCATCTTTGAGAAGAGAGCTGCTTTTACCAAGTATTATTTAAACTGGTCTAAGAAAAGCAGTTCTGTTTTTAGACTAATGACATATTATCCCAAAGAATTTTTGCAATTACTGAGGAATAATTAAGGCTCCACAGCCGTATTGTCCTGATTATACAGACAGGTGATGACTGTGCAGGTCCTTGTTCTATTTTTGTTCATTTTACTTTCCAGCAAGAATTCAGTCTGAGTCATTTATTTGTGTCTTAATCGGTCCTTCTCTGTTTTTTTATGTATTCATTTTCTGTTGCTGTTTTTAATGCTTTTGCCCTCTCTCTCTCTCTTTGATGTCTTTAATATTATGCCCTGTGAAGCATGGATAAACTTGTGTCATTCAAATATACAGTACTTGAACTTTATACAGGAATGTCTTGAAGGTGAAGGGAGGTTGTGCAGCGCCTGAGCTATTTGTCTGGATTTTGGTCATGTGATGGAAGGAGATCTGTAAACACTAGGATCTAATTTGGTACCCTCACGAGTGTGTTAATGTTTCTAAAGTGTCATTTTAAATGCTAATCAAATTCTAAATAGAAATACTAAATAAATACTAAATACCAAAACACCTACTTTTCATTGCTTCTCCAGACAAAAAAATTAATAAGTAACAATGTAAAACTAAACCTTAAAAAACGAAAGCCAACAATCTGTATATACTATATTAAAGTAATAACTGTTGCTATGTTTATACTCTGTGACTGCTGATATGAGCATACATGACTTATACGGAGCTGTCTGGAGGTCAAACAGGATCAGGTTTCTGTTAATCCAAGACTGACAGTGCTCTAACAGGATGAAGGCTTGGTTTTCCCAATTTTTGACCCGAAAACGTTCATAAAAGATCCCACTACTCACAGAATTACAAATATTTAGTGATCTACTGACTCAGAGGTCTGGTTTTTGTTGTGGTTTATGAGGGTGTGATAATCCTAGAGCTCAGACTGATGACAGACGTGCCCATCCTAAAAGGGGTCGTCTGGCGAGGTCTAGTGCAGGTCAAAGGGCTTCAGCTTTCTAGGGACTGTCTCTGAAATCTGATATTATGAACATTATCACACTGTTGGTGCCACATCACTCACAGAGTTGTTGCAGTCAAGGCTTTTTCAGGCTAATATTTTTTAAATGAATCTAGTTCCAAACACAAATACACTGAGTTTGATGTCAAATAGGTGTTTCTCAACTAATTATGATTCAAAACAGCAGTGTTTAAAAACAGTAGTGATGTGAACAGACCTACTGTACTACAGCAACTTCACAACATTATGGTGCAAGGTAGTCACACAAATGAAAACAAACTATTTTGTATGATGGAGTGGTGAGGTTGAATTAAGGAAACTCACAGCCTGAGGGAAGAGGCTGCTTTGTAGTCTGGTGATACTTCTGTATCTCTTGCCAGATGGCAGCAGGGTGAAGAAGCTGTGGCAGGGGTGGGTACTGTCCTTCAATATTTAAGTTATACAGTCGATTATGTGCACAAACTCTTCATGTGTATTTGTGTTTTCTCAAATTGCTGCTTGAGGGATATAAAAGTATTTTGAATTAATCTGAATTGAACTGATATTTAGTTTATACCTGGATCATTATGAGTTAAGTCAGTGGTTCCCAAACTTCTTCTTTCCCCCAATCCCACAAATATTATAAATCATTAACAATAACTGGGGAAGCAAATGAATGGAAAAGGATTTAAGTTTAATCTCATTGAAATAAAGGTTTGAATGACAGCATCAGCAAACCCTTGTTTATTTACTTCTCTCTTGATGCTGTTAAATATGATTTACATTTGTTTATCCTTTAGCAGGACAAAATATTATTGAGAAACCACCTCTGAGGCTGTTACAGTAGAGACAGTTACAAAACCATTTTGAGCCAAAGGTTTAACTATATCAACTATATCATTAACTATATCAGTAATCTGCCAGCACAAATAGTTTGTTCTATATTTTAAATTTTCTCTATAATCAGTTCCAACCAATTCCCTCCATCAAAGAAGGAACCACAACAAAATCTTATTTTACAACTTTGTTGTAAATGATAAGTAAATCACCTTGTATCCCGGTGTCTTGTATCCTTGTAAATGGTAAGTAACAACATGAAATCACCACATTCAAGTCACATTCTTTTTCACATTTTAGTCACAATCTTTTCTCTACCCTCCTGGGCATTTCTCCATAAACAATAAAACTGAAAAAGCAGTCTGTTTTGATCTTTTCTTAGATTATTCCTCATATCTTAAATTCCCAAACATTTGACCAATATTTAACACAACAATTAATGTTGTATGAAACTTTTTTTTGTAGCACTTTCACCCTTCATATTTTCCAGTGGATCAGATTACACCTCTGCATTTCTGACAGTGTGACCCGTCAATCAGGGGCCTCAGACGCTAACCTTCTAATCTCCTCTGTGCTGCTGAAAGTCAAAGGTTTAAACACGAGAGCTTCGTCTGCAGGTCAAACGTCTGCTGTTTGATGTTTTTGACCCTCATATATCACCTATTCTAGTAGCTCTTGTCCTACATGTCGTGCTTCGTAAAGCGTCCTGGTTTGTTTGACTGTGGGACAGTAAACTCTATAACTGTCGGTTACAGCTCTATTGTCCAACGTGGAATCTGCAGAGAACAGGTGATTAGATTTGTGTCTCCAGGTTTTTCGGGACGGGTACTTGTGTTGTCTCGAGGGTGCAGATGTATTTTTAAACCCCTTCTTTAAATGGTCTTGTTGCACTGTGTGTCCTGACAGATGAACTGAAGACAAGGCCGGCCTTGTAGCTTGACCTTCCCCTAAGTCAAGTGTTTGTTCCCCATACGCCACAAGAAGGGGATCATGTTATATGATGTGTAGTAGGTTGCATTCTTTCCTTGTTGAAAGATGACACGGATGGGGCGAGGGCATTAGAAGCTAAATACTGAGGACTTCACACCCTACAAAACAGGCCTATATATTCAATAAAAATGTGATACTTGATCTCTTATGCTCCCGGGTGTGCTTATTTGGAAGAAATACAAATATAGCCGTCTCCTCAGCAATGTTCTCAGGGCTCTGCCATTTGTCACGGCCTCATGTCTTACTGTGGAACAACCTTTGATATAAAACAGTCACTTCCTTGGCGGGCTCAAGTCTCCTGCCTGACAAAGGACACTTATTTACAACTCTCAAGTGTGAGTGCAGTTTCATATCATATCAAGTTTTTCTTTTAAATCCTTTTGTATTTATTCAATCTGTCAAATCATATTGTACCAGCTTTCTGCAGTAGCAGCTGCCACATGTAGCACTGAGCCAACAAGTTTGATACCAGATGAATGAACACAATTTTAAAGAGATTACTAATTACATAATAAAAATGAATACATGAGCACTTTTGTCCAAACTGATTGTCCAACAACCTTTAGGTCTCAAACAAAGCTAATAACAGTGGCAGAAATTATATACAATATGGGAATCTAGATGTATGATCCACATTATACAAAGTGGTAGTAGCTCGGGATAGGGTTGGTTATCATGGTAGATGTAGTTTTGTACTACAACATGAATGCGTAGGAGTGAATTTTCTAGAAACTCAATTTAGACTGTTTTGTAGATAAACAACCAGTCTGGAATGTCTGTTTGGCTAATAAAGTAATCTAAATACTTGACAAATTAAGGTACTTCATCACATTTCTGCAAATCCTATAAATGAAGTATTGCCATAGAGCGGTCTCACTCACTGATATGCCTTTTTACCCTCAATACTCTAAAACAACCAGCAGTGGCAGACTCAGGGACTGAGGGGTAGGGGACAAAAAAATAATAAATATAAATGATAAATAACTGGAATTTGTGTGTAAATCCATGGAGAGAAACAGGAGAAATGTGTCGTACATACTTCAAAGAACAAAGAAGTGGTTTTGATCATCATTAGGATGTCACAGTAAAGCTGACCTTTTGAATATAAAATGTCATTTCTTAGTAAGAGTGGGAAAAGGTACAATCAGCATTTACTCTGAGATCAAATGACTCTGTAGTAGTCACGGGTATTTACTGGCTCCGGTTCCAATCAGCAGTGATTGAAATATGAACCCTGGGTGGACACACTAATTTACCCCTCTTTTTTTCAGCGGAAGCAAAAAATTACTGCCTGCTTCAGCAACTTCTGTAACTCTTTTGTTCCTTTTTTATACATGTGCTGCTTGGTTTGACACTTGTTTGATTAGTTTGATTACTTTAACTGTGCTTGTCCTCTTTCAAGCAGTGGATAAACATTTTATTTCCTTCAACTCCTTTATAATAAGAATCACCTTTTATTTTGCTATCTAAAAGCTTTTTTAAAATGAAGCAAAAAACAGGAAATGCTGTATTTTCATTGGCTGTAACTTACTGTAACACAACTCTTATCAGCTACAAACATGGAATAGCAAAATAAAGCAGACTCCTGAAAGTATTAACAGAGACACACAAGAGAAAGTAAACTTCACTCCAGAGATTCAGTTAGAAGCTACAAAAGTACTGAGAGCCGAAAAAAACAAAAACAAAAAACAGCTTTCTTTCTGTGCTCCTGCACAGACATGAGTTGTCTTGACTTTTCAGCTCACATCAGAGAGAAAAAAATACATTAAAAAAACAGAAAATAAAAAAAATAAATTAAAAAAAACAGAAAGGCAAATGGCAATGTGAAAAAGGCCAGTCTCCTATTTTTAAGGTTTAGCCGTGTTCCAAAAACCCACATATATGCACCAATTTTGCTGTAAAAACAGTATCAGATACACTTTAATACAAGACTGAATTTGTTCAGAATTTGCAAAACCAACAGTATGTGCCAACCAGAGTCATTAAGTCAATTATCTTTATATTCTTAAAATTACAATATGGAGATTTGTGAATGCAGCATTCAATGTTGGCTCCTCCTCCTCAGCTCAACGAATGATAAAGGGAGGAAGACAGCAGCATCCGTCAAGAAAGGTGTGAATGAAGTAAGGAAGCAGCATTAGCATGAACAAAGCAGTGAATCAGAGAAATAAAAGATTATTTTCTGACTATGAAACCACAAATAAACATGCCCACGCCTCTGCACAGCCCCAGATTTGGTGTAAACGCAGCCAAAGCAAACCTTCATCCTGTCACTGTGTACTCGGTCTGCTCTGCCTATGTGTGCATGTGTGTGTGTGTGTGCCTGCCTGCAGCTTTCAAAGGCAGAGAGCCGAGGAGAGACAGTGAAATCACTGTTATTGACTGGAGGCTGCACAGCACTGACCACAGGCTGATTGTGTTTTTTCTTTCTTTCCTTTTCTTTGTTTTAGGAAAATCCTATGTAGTACCTTTAAAATGACTAGTACCAGAATATCACTAAACTCTATGTGTACAGTATTTTGACTGTGATGCACATCAAGTTCAATTGTTTTTTAGTCAGAATATGGTTCAAGTACCAAGTCAGGTTGTAATTCCATTATTAGCAATAAAAGCAAAATGTTGTATTTCTTTGTTTGTTTGCATCTATGACTTACAATGTCATGAATGTTAACATACAGTATAGTTACCCAACCGGAGACATCACTGCTCATGCTTGTGCATGTGTTGTGGTTCCCTAATAGGTCTATTTTCATCGCAGGACCACACGTTGACATGGTGAGACATATGTTTTGGAGCACATAAAAAAACTGTGAGATCACTAGACTGTCAGTAACATTATCACCACAAGGCAAAGATTTGCAGTTATCGTAACCTAGAGAACTTTTACGTGATAACAGGCGACAGTTGACAACCAGGTTATTTTGAATGATGGAGTTACACCTCTCAAACTGAAACACAACATGGACCGCTCAGTTTATTTCCAGTACTACAACTCTGATTCCAAAAAAGTTGTGACGCTGTCTAGAACATAAAAAAACCCATTGTGATAATTTGTTGATCCTTTTTGATACATATACTCCATTGAAAACAGAAGAAACTCAATATATTTAATGTTTAACCTCATCTACTTCATCGATTTTGGTAAATATATACTTATTTTGAATTTATTGCCAGTAGCACATTTCAAACAAGTTAGGACAGCGTAATAAAAGACTGGGAAAGTTGTGTAATGCTCGAAAAGATGTTTGGAACACTTTATAAAACAGCTGTTGTAAATGCAGTTCATTTGCAAATGACTGAATTCTGTTTTTATTTACGTTTTACAACTCTTTACAACTTTTTTGGAACCAGAGTTGTATTAGCAGTTACATTTAAGTTCTGCAAAAATGTTGATTGTCTGATATCTGAGTGGAAGTGATTTTCACTGACTTGGTTAAATGTATAAAGAATGTCAATAATTGCCTTCATCTGTAATTTTTAGTGCACAATTCTGTACTAATTCATGTCATCTACTTTGATGTTGTTGCTATGATAAAGGAATCTGCATGCAGTTGGTGAATTAATTGAGCAAAATAGTTTTTTGTCTGATTACACTGTTGGAGTATATTCTAAATAAAGCTTACAAGTTTTCAAATAAATACCCAGAGATAAGACACTGCTTGATGTGTGTAAAAATAATGTAAATTCTCTATATACTGGCTTTATTAACAAAACTCAAACTGGATCCTGATTTGGACAATTTTAAACTCAAACTGAAACAGTTTTTGGATGGGGATCAGTCCTGTAGTCATCAATAATCTGGTGCTTCCTGCTTTATGGTGTTATAGCTTCTCTTCTGTAATGTTTTGTCTGTATTTTCTTGTTGAGTTTCGTGTTCTTGATGTACATATTTATTGTTGTGCATGTTTTGTGCTGTCTCTTGTGTATTGGAGTTGAGTTTTATGTATTTTAAAGGTCTGTCTAGGGACAGGCACTGCAAATTAGCTTAGCCTATAAATGCTGTAATGTGGGGCACTGGTTTGTGCTGCATGTTTGTCCCTACACAAGATAAAATAAGATATACAACCCTACATTTGAACAGTACTGCCTGCACTGTCTGTGTATGAGTAACTCTGTCCATATATTGTTTGAATTAAGAATCAAGAAACAGAAAAAGCATAACAGCAAAAAAAACCATTGAGTTGCTTACAGATTTATTTCTTGTTACACACTCGACACATTCGACAAAAGCATCATATTGTATGAATTTTTGCACTGTGTCTCGTCAAGAGTGATGCTCATTCTTCAGCGTCCTTTCCCTTTAAATCAACACAAGAGAGACCACGAGGAGTTAGTAGTTAAGGACAAGATGTTCTACAATTCCTTGTGTACAAATTATTAGAATGTAATTAAAACAGAATGAAAAGATGTTAAAAAAAGACCATACCCTGACGATTTCCCGGCTTTTGGCCCTCAGCTTGTTGACCTGAGACTCAGCAATGTCAGCTCTCTCCTGAGCCTCCTCCATCTCATGCTGCACCTTCCTGTACCTGGACAGGTGAGTGTTGGCCTGCTCCTCCTGTGAAGCACAACGTTAAAGAAGTGAACAATCTCACTAGCTGTATGAGACGAAAACCATGCAGTCATTAAATCATGCTGTCAAGTCCTCTGGTGTTTTAAAAGGTGTTACTGGTGTGACGCATATTTGTGTTGCATGTGTCGAATACTTCACACTCACAGCTTCCTCAGCCTGTCGCTTGTAGGATTTCACTTTCAGCTGCAGCTTGTCCACCAGATCCTGAAGGCGGGCAATATTCTTCTTGTCCTCCTCAGTCTAGAGTCAGTATACAATACAGTCTTTTTGAGAACAGCACTAAAGCGATCACCACCATCCCATCATGTTTAAAGTGCATCTTAAAACATGACTCGCACAAACACACTTCCACTTCAGAAAGACCCACAAGCAAGGACCACTGAACAGGCTACAAATACTGAAGATGTAAATTAATACACAACAGCAGAAAAATTAACATATTTTCATCAGTATCACTTGGCACAATGTCTTTAGAGAATCCTTCAGCGCTGTAAAAACACTGCCATCTCTGTCAATCAAGCTGCCTGTGAGGACAAGAGCAAGAGTTCCTCCGCTTTCCAATTTTTCATAGTGGAAATCTGTTAAACAGATCTATAAATATCACACATATACAGGCATGTGGTCTTGCTAATATAAGCACATAACTGCATGTATTTACAGCTGCAACTGTAGAATGTCTATTTTTAGCTGTGGTCTACTCTATATCACTCAGCATGCCGAGCACTGCTGGAGCTTCAGACATAGGATGGCGATTCATGCCCTCTAGGGGTCTGAAACGCATTATACACCCAGTTTGTTCTCAACAGCACAAATTATAGAACTGCTTCAGAAAAATGCTATATGATAATAAGTAGTTGCTTTTCTGTTTACATTTTAAGGTGTCGTTGTTGTGGAACTCTGTACCTGGTAAGTCAGTTCCTTCACTCTGCGTTCATACTTGCGGACACCTTTCACAGCTTCAGCTCCACGTTTCTGCTCAGCCTCAACCTCAGCCTCAAGCTCTCGGACCTTGATGTTAAGAAATGCAGATTTTATTGTGTTAAGACTGAAAATGTTTGAACATATAATGTCAATTTTTTTTATGAGCTTGTTAGATAAACAGGATTGTTACAAGTAGAAAATTGTCAAATAAACAAAGTCAGTGTTGATATTTAGTTTTATGGTAGCTCTAAGGCTACCTCATCTACAGTATACATCTAAGGGTGAACAGTGTACAACTCTCAGTCCTCCACGAATAAGTATAAAAAGAGCAACAGTGTCTACATCCCTCATTGCAGGGGGGTGCAAAGACCTTCAAATTAAAGCTGAAAAGTCAACAATTTAACCTCAGTCATATTTTAATCAAATTCCAAAAAAACAGATCTAAAATATTGTTTTCTTACCCTGGACTCCAGTTTTTGGAGCTGCTTCTTTCCACCTTTCATGGCCAGACTCTCAGCTTCATCCAGACGATGCTGCAGGTCCTTCACTGTCACCTCCAGGTTCTTCTTCATCCTCTCCAAATGAGCACTGGTGTCCTGCTCCTTCTTCAGCTCTTCAGCCATCATGGCAGCCTATAATTGGAGTTTTTGTAAGAAGGCCGATAAGCGGAATGACCGAAGGAAATAAGGCCTAATTTGGAAGCCAGATGTTTAAAAAAAAAGAGCTGATTACAACAGAATAGTCAAGCAATACAATTATACTTGAAGTTATAATGGAATTATTATGTCCAAGGAATTATATTTTATTTCAGTCTACATGGATTTGAGTCATTTTTATGTCAGCCATTACTGAGATCAATTTGAGTTTATTTAAACAGAAGCAACAACTTTTAAAGTTCCTAACAAAGAGGTAATTTTTGGTCTACCTGTGATTTTCGACTGTGAGTCTGAAACATCCCAGCTTCAGTTTAGATAAACAAAATTTGTTATTTCCATAATAAATGACACAAGGGCTGCACATACCATCTTCCTGAGAAACTTTTAACTGCTCTGCTTACAGACTCCAACAGCCTGTTCACATGGAGCTTGAACTTGAACTCCTTCTAGCTGCTTCTACTGTTTTATAACCAAACTGCAGTGACCACTGAGCATTGCTAGATTATATGTATAATCATAGTTTCCATTATAGTTTAAACATTTCCAAAGTCGTATTGTTGATGGCTGTCTGAGACTGTTTGACCATCATACAGGTTGTACAGTTTATTCAGAATTAGTCTGTCATTAGTCGTAAATTTTATTTAGCTGTCCTTCATTCAAAGCCAGGGTGTTACCGTTGAAATGTCTCAAGCGGATAACTTTGAGCTCCAATCTTGGACCTGCTCATTAAGCTGGTTTTAAATGAAGAAGTAAGCACAAGCTAAAAACTAAAACAGGTCTCACATCAGTGATGGCCTTCTTGGCCTTCTCCTCAGCATTTCTTGCTTCCTGGATGGAATCTTCCACTTCACCTTGGACCTGGACAAGATCAGCTTCCAGCTTCTTCTTGGTGTTGATCAGGCTGGTGTTCTATTAATAAAGAAAGAATAACCAATTTCATTGTGTGGAATTATAGAGGAGCAAATTCTTGTTTGTCAGCCTTTGAGTCGTACCTGAGAGTGCAGCAGCCCCACACGCTCGCTGGCATCAACCAGCTCCTGTTCAGCCACTTTGCGGCCTCTCTCTGTCTGCTCCAGAGCGGCCCTCAGCTCCTCAATCTCAGCCAGCATCAGGCTGTTCCTGCGCTCCACGATGGCAACCTGCTCCCTCATGTCTGCCTGAACTCTGAGAGCTTCATCAAGGTGCAGCTGGGCATCCTGAATTTATGATAATACAAACTCCATTTAGACATTTGCATATGTTTGGGCCATTTAGTTGCATTTTGTCCATATTCATATTGTATATTGCATATGTATGACTGACCTTAAGCTGTCCCTGCACATTTCTCAGCTGTTTCTGGGCTTCAGCTGCCTGGCGGTTGGCGTGGCTCAGCTGAATCTCCATCTCATTAAGGTCTCCCTCCATCTTCTTCTTGATTCTCAGAGCATCGTTCCTGCTCCTGATCTCAGCATCCAGAGTGCTCTGCATGGTCTCAATCACTCTCTGACTGTTCCTCTTGATCTGCTCGATCTCCTCATCCTTCTCTGCAATTTTCCGGTCAACTTCATTTTTCACCTGGGTGAGTTCCAGCTGGACACGAATGATCTTTGATTCTTCATGCTCCAGCGTAGCCTACAAAATGAAATGGGAGGTGGAAAGCTTGTGTTGAGTGGAAAGTTTAAGAAGTATATCAGAAGGTGCTTTCAGACAAGGAATGATAATTCAAGAGTTTTCCTTTGCAAATAAGTCATCTTAAATACCTCAGCCTCCTCAAGAGCAGTCTGGATTTCTGCTTTCTCGCTCTCTGCTGTCTTCTTCCCCTTTTCCAGTTCATGAATTGTCTTTCCAGATTCACCAATATGTTCAGTCAGGTCGGTGATCTCCTCTGTTGAAAAACCCCACAGAAAATTGCATTAGGGTTAATGATATATAATCATTTCTTTGTCAATAAGTTGTAAATATAATGTTGCATCAATTTTTAATCTCATTTTCTACAGTAAAATCAAGTCTGCCATTGGAGCTCAAACTTTAAATATCTGGAATGTCAATCTTACAAAAAACAATTTAACTTACAATAATTCCTCAAATTTTTTTTTATTTGACTTCAACCTTGAATGTGTCACATATTTATTAAAGAATGTATTTCATGTCAATAATCACACACAGGATTTGTTGTCTTACGTTGCAGGTTCTTGTTCTCCCTCTTCAGGGTCTCAAGATGATCCAGAGCTTCTTCATATGAATTTTTCATCTTGAACATCTCAGTGCTGAGAGAACGAGCCTCCTTCTGAGCTCCCTCCAGTTCTGCCTGGCTCTCCTCATACTTCTGCTTCCACTCAGCAAGAACCTGAACATAAAACAAACAAATATGTGAGTCTTTTCTGTCATCTCATGTTACCCCACTGAAACAGTACAACAACATAGTATCTAACCTTGTCAAAGTTCCTTTGCTTCTTGTCGAGGGTAGCAGCCAGAGCATTAGCTCTCTCCACATCAATCATCAGGTCTTCCACTTCACCGTGAAGTCTCTGCTTTGTCTTCTCCAGAGAGGCACATTTAGCATTCACAGCCTCGATGGATTCCTCTGCATCCTGAAGACGCTGGGCAAGCTTTTTCCTGATAAAGAATACAAAGAAAATTACAAACTTTTAGTATATTATTGATGACATGCATTAGTAGTGGGTAGACAAAGTTTAAATTGTAATGACTTACTTGGCCTCCTCCAGCTCCTCAGTGCGCTGAATGGCATCAGTCTCATACTTGGTTCTCCACTGAGCCACCTCGCTGTTGGCTTTGGACATTGCACGCTGCAGCTCAGCTTTGGCCTCCTGCTCCTCCTCATACTGCTCTCTGAGCAGGTCGCAGTCATGACGAGACGACTGAACCGCGTGAGCCAGAGCGTTCTTGGCCTAATAACGACAAAACAGATAATGGGTCACATTCAATTTCTGATTATTAAGAAATATATTAGATCATTTGTTGTTAAATTAATCCTGCAGCACCTTAACTTCTTCCTCAAGATGCCTTTTGAGCTCCTCAATTTGGTGAATAAAAGCCTGTTTTCCTCTTGTAAGCTGTGAAACAAGAGACTCCTTTTCCTCCAACTGATGACCAAACTCAGCTAATTGGACAAACAAAAAAAATCTTTGGTTGGTGGTTTGTGCCAACTTACATCTGCAGGTTCAGATTCTTTTATTATTCTTATCCCCAATGTTACACTCACCATTTTCAGTCATCAGTCTTGATCTCTGAACATTCATTTCATTTAACTGACGCACGTGTTCATCATTCTTGGTCTTTAATTCGCTTAGTTGGTCCTCAAGAGTGCGGCACATTTTCTCCAGGTTGACCTACGGTCACAAATCAACACAACGTTAAGTCCACTGTAGCCATGATGCTAAATGCCTGTAGATGATAAAATATGAACGTTGGTTGTTATTATTCTTTACATAAAATAAATATTTGTAGATTTTACTTTTGATTTGGCGACAGACTCCATGTTGCTTGTGAGATCATCAATCTCCATCTTGTACTCGCTTTTCTCTTTCTCCAGCTTCTGTTTGACTCTCTGGAGGTTATCAATCTGTTCTCCCAGCTCAGCCACACTGTCTGCCTGCTTCTTGCGGAGAGCTGCAGCAGTGGCCTCATGCTGCAGGGTGGACTCTTCCAGATCACGACGCAGCTTCTGAAACTCGGCCTCACGCTTCTTGTTCATCTCGATCTGAACAGATGTTGCTCCTCCAGCTTCTTCGAGCCTCTCGCTGATCTCCTCAAGTTCCCTGGAGAGATCAGACCTCTGCTTCTCCACCTTGGCCCGAGCAGCCCGCTCAGCCTCGATCTCTTCCTCCAGCTCCTCAATACGAGCCTATGATACAAAAATAACGGACTAAGTCATGTTCAAATGACCTGCATGTCAAACCTTCTTTTAAAGGGCTTTTTGGGGTCTATGACCAGTTTGTATTATCAAAAAATAAGACAATGTACTTTATGACTTTCCTTCTTTAATGAAATAAAATAAAAGTGCTAATTTCCTAAACATGTACAAAATCACATGAATTGTCTTTGGCAATCAATTTATGAATTATGAATCTGCAATTGCAAAACAAACAATAGAGCAATCAGTAACTGTCCCTTTATAAAATAAAATTTAAAAAAGAAAATAAATTTCCCATGTACTATTACAGAATATATTGTCGCAGTCTGGTACAGTATTGAGACAATTCTTAATCACAGTATTTGATATATTGTTTTTTTCCTAGTCTATGACTAAATTGTGAATTGTATTATCAAAAAATAATGTAATTCATGATATTACATCAACTTTCTGCTCTTTTCTCTTGAAACTGAATTCTGCGACAGCACAACAACAGGACACTTAAAAGTTTCAACTGAAGCCTCTACTGGATTAGATTATTATGATGTTTTAAATAGAATTCACATCCGTGGCTTCATTATAAAGATGAAAGTGGACCAAAAAGATCTGGGAGTAGTTAAAATTAACATACACTTCAACAAGAAAGATTGCATACTTTGATTGAGACACAATTACAAAAATGTAATGAAATTTGCCACCACAAAGCTCAGACACATCTCTATACACTACCTGCAGTTCCTTTATTTTCTTTTGAAGCTGAACACCAATCGCCTGTTCATCTTCTATCTTGCTGAGAAGCTGGCTCATCTCAAAGTCCCTCCTGTGTTAGCAAAAATAATGATAAATGTTACAGATGAACACTGACATTTTGGTAACTGTGGGTGTCATAAAGTCCTCATTATAACATACTTTTTTATTTTCTCTTCAGACTGCTGCTTGTCATTCTCCAGATCCATTATGGATTCATGGGCCAGTTTCAGATCTCCCTCGAGCTTCCTTTTTGAACGCTCGAGATCCATACGCAGCTTCCTTTCTTGCTCCAAGGAGCCTTCAATCTAGTGCATCACATATAGTATAATGGGTGCCAATGGAAATAAAGAAAAACTTTGTTGCACTTCATTTCAAACAAATACGCAGCCACTTACGTCGTCCACTTGCTGCTCCAGCTTGGTCTTGGCCTTCGTCAGAGTGTTGACTTTGTCTTCCTCTGCCTGCAGATCATCAAGGATCTGCTGATGGACCTCTTGGAGGGCTTTCTTCTCTTTGGTCAACCTGGCAATGGTCTCATCTTGAGACGTCATTTCTTCTGTAAGATTTTTGACCTATAAACGTAAATAAAACCATTTAAAAATTGATCACAGTATATTTCTAATAAGCAGAGTTTAGTAATCTGAAGTGAGAGATGTGAACCTTGTTCTCAGTGGCATGTTTCTCCTTTTCCACTTTGGCCAGGGTGAGCTCCAAGTCATCAATGTCTTTCTTCAACTCAGAGCACTCGTCCTCCAGCTTCCTCTTCTTTGCGGTCAGCTCAGCATTGACCTCTTCCTCATCCTCCAGTCTCTCAGCTGTCTCTTTGAGTTTGGCCTCAAGCTGGATTTTGGCTTTAATGAGCCCCTCACACCTTTCCTCTGCATCACTGAGGGTTTCAGCTTCCTAGAGTTGATAGGACATAACATTTAAATAATATTTATTCAACTTTAAAAGCCAGGACACTATGAAAAAAGGATTCCCTCTTTAATTTTTTAACGCACAGACTGAATCTGTAGCTGCAAGTCATTCTTCTCCTGCAGCAGGGTCACCATCTTCTCCTCCAGCTCTTTCTTCTTAGCCAGAGCCTTTGCCAGCTCCTCTTTGGTCTTCTCAAAGTCCTCTTTCATTTGTGCCATCTCTTTTTCAGTCTCTGCACTCTTCAGCAGAGGCTTTATTCTGAAGTACAGCTTCATCCATGGCCAGGTTTTGACATTCATGAATGAGCGGATGTTGTACTGGATGGAGTAAATTGCCTCTCTGGTGAAACAAGGCACAGAAAAAGTAAGAATTTTTTTTCTTTTCTCACTTATTTAAGACAATAGGACAGCCAGGTTAATCTACTGCCTATTGCTGCATCCTGCTTTAATTGCTTTCTCTGTATGGAAATTGCAACAGCTTTACAATATAGCATTGTTAATACGTTACTGTGCTGTGAACAGTTGATCTCTGTGATTAAGTTTTAGCTGAGGAACTCCTGGCCAATGATGAAAGAGCCATCAACATATCTGGCACCAGAGATGTGGACCCATAAATCTGACCAACCCAGAGAAACCACCTTTTCCTCCAGAGTAGAAAGGTAAGATAATAAGTAGGAGGTCATGTGGTCGATCTGATCCAGGACTGCAGTTAAGCTGAAATTTACAGTAATCTTCTGTTATTAAAAGTATATTTTGCTTTAGCCTGAAACCTGACCAAGACTGTCCATGGAAAACACTGTCACCCCCTACAACGCATCAAAACAACAACAGCTGTTTTGTAAAGTTCCTGATATTACACAGCTGTTATGTTACTACACAGCAACTGCGCATTGTTCTCGGGAGGCTGCATACACACTGACACACTCCCCTATCTTGTAGCTGCAATTCAGAGTTCAAACTAGTTAATAGAAATGAAGAGGGCACATGTAGAAGGCTCCCCTGGTGTCAAATAGATAATTAGGGAAGTACTTTCCCTCTAATAGTCTACTGAAACACTGGAGGATACAAAAAGAGATATGATGCATGTAAAAAGATATCTTTCACTTGACTTATCAAGGACCTCACAGTCATTTAATCCTGTCATGAAAAATTTAGCCTGGACATAAGACCAGAATTCATATCATCCATTACTATCGTCCAGAACGCTTGAAGAGCAGACTTCAGAGTCTCCCTGGATCTCATTAGGATGTCAGAAATATGGCATACTTTACCCACTACTGCAGCACCTACTGTGTGTGCTGAACTGTATTAGTTATTAGCCAGAAGCGACCACTTTGAAGCAACCAACCAATGTATCCCCACAGTTCAGACTAGTCAGCCCACCAGTAACTACATCAACAATTATAGTTATTGGAACTAAAGTTATGTTGACTACATACAGTATCTTGATCAGAAAAAGACCAATAGAAACAATTTCACTTCATAGTCTCAATACTAACTCATTCAGTCTTCTTTTAAATCTGTAGCTCTGAGTAGCATTACATTTTATTTGGCAGTGACATCACTGTACTATGAACACACTTTATATTTGTACTGAACTTGACTTGTTCTGAATTGCTTAATCGATTAGTCACTCTAAAGAAAAAGAATTGTCAATTATTTGGATCATTTTGATTAATCGTTTCAACCATTTTTCGAGCGTAAATGTCAAACATTTGCTGGTTCCAGCCTCTTAAATGTCAGGATTTGCTGCTCTTCTTTGCCATTTATGTCTTTAGATTTTGGGCTGTTGGCTGGATAAAAGAGAAGCAATTCCAAGATATCACTTTAGCATTTTTCACTTTTTTTTTGACATTTCATTGACTAAACTATTAACATATTAAAACAATAATAATATGAAAACAATCAGCAGATTAATCCCTCTAAACCTGTACTGAAACATGCTGCTCTTAAAAAAGGTATATTTGATTTTCACATTATTTATAACACTGTATCACCCAAACCTATTGCAAATGTTTTCAAATATATCAATGTTTTTTTTTCTCTAATTGCCACAGTATATTTGAAGCTTACAAAATATGAAGCTCACCTTCTCTGCATCATTTTGGCAAATTCTCGTCTCATCAGGAAACCTCTGCAGAGAGCCTGAGTCATTGTGACCAGTTCAACCAGTTTCTCATCTCTCATCTCCTCAAGTGTACCCAGCAGACCAGCCTTGAAGAACACCTAATGAGAGATGTAATAACACTGACTTAAACAAGCCAAACTACACAGTGATTTCATATGACTGGCATTAAGTCTGCTCTTTTACTGTACCTTGGTGTGGCCAAATCTGTACTGTGATTTGTCCACACTGATGGACTCAAGTAGCTTCTCAGAAGCCTTCTTGTTGTCAATGAACTGTCCCTCAGGGATGACACTAGCATTCAATACTTTGTATCTGAAAGAATTTAAATCAGCTCATCAACAGAACAGAATCAAGACACACAGACAAAGAGGTTCTGAAGTAGTTACTGTACCTCTGCTTGAAGTCACCATAGAGGATTCTGCTGGGGAAACCTTTCCTGCAGATCCTGATACCTTCCAGGACACCGTTACACCTCAGCTGGTGGATGACCAGGAAGTTCTCCATGAGACCTTAACAGTAACAATGACAAACAATGTGATGGAACTCTTACACCAGTCAGTGATACTGTGGAGAAGTGTCATTTGCAGAACTCTCTCTCCTTCGAAATGGCAACTATTTGACAGGTAGGCTAACTGCACAATAGATGAATGTGAGGGAGTTACGGGTCCATGAGTTGAATATTAAAAAAATTACCTCACTTATATGAACTGTTCAGAGGAATAGGGCTATAAAACCTACCTGGTGTTTTTGATTCATTGGGAATCAGACAGCGGACAAAGTGCGGGTGAGTGCTCCTTAAGTTGGTCATCAGCTTGCCCAAGTTTTCCTGTGGAGAAAATATTTGAAATTTCTGTTTCCACCAAATTTTGATACTGACATGATTTCTATACATATCTTTCTTTTCTTTTTTTTAAATTAGAAGTAGAAAAAAGCCTTGCCCACTCTATCTCCACCTGCATTTCTCTTTTATTATGATGACTGCTTTAAGATCAACAGTCATGCTCTTGATCATGTACTTGAAGAAGTCTCCAATTCTCTGACGTTCACTTCCAGTGATCAGCACCCCACTACAACCTCTGGTGCACGTTACGTTTCCATATTATATTATTTTCTTAAATAACATTACCCAACAGAGCAAAATATTTGAAAGGGTAGCAAATATATAAGGCTAACACTGAAATTTCCGTTTGTAGATGCTGAAAGGGAGAGGTTATCATCTGACCTTATGTATGTTAAAATTGAAATATATGTTGTTATAGTTTAACCACAAAAGGTTTTTTTCATTCATAAAACTTTAACAGACAATCTAGGCAAGAAATTTGCCATTTTGCTTGTTTCTCCCACAGTTTTCTTTATCAGGAGATTAAACCCAGACCTCTCATGTTGAAGGTCTCCTTACATCAACACATCAGCTTATCTGCAGCGATGTGCATTCAGGTAATAAACCTGGCCTGCCACAACAAGAAATGTATCACTGATAAAATACAAGCATGCTCCTTGTGTAAAGCTTAGTATCACAGTCACTCATATAAATATTCAAAAGTGACCATAAAAACCATATTTGTGAAAATAAACTTTACCCTGAAGAGAGCCGATACTGTCTGGAAGGAGCCACCCTTCTTCTTGCCACCCTTCTTTCCACCTTTATCTGTATTAAAAAAAAACAATTACAGTTTTATTTTCATTTTGCAATTTGGTATATAAATTATAGTTTTACCTTAAATTGTTTCGGGTTGACATTACATAAACCCTCTCAGCTTCCCTTATTTATTCACCAAAGAAAAATGTAACTATGAAATGCACTAGTGATGTCTGGATGAAATCACCATGACTACTGTTTAAGGTTGTCAAGTACTTTCAATATATGAAAACTCTACCTTCTCCTGAGGCATGAGATGCATAGAGGTGAGCCAGCAGCTTCACTGAAGACTTCTGGTAAAGCTGAACCACTGAGTCATTCAGGGGATCTTTGTTCTTGTCGAGCCAGCCAAGAACATTGTAATCAACAGTGCCAGCATAGTGCACCAGAGAGAAATGGGCCTCAGCTTTGCCTTTGGCAGGTTTGGGTTTCTGGAAGGGGGCACTTTTACCAATATGTTGGTCATACATTTTGTTCTTGAAGGTCATGTCTGTAGCCTTGGGGAACATGCACTCCTCTTCAAGGATGGAGAAGATGCCCATTGGCTGTCATGATAAAATGATTTTTTAAAAACAAAAACTTTCAAGTCATCAGATAGTTTTCTTTGTTTGTGAATATACAACATGTGACTCACCTTCTCAATAAGCTCAATGCAGGCAGCCAAGTCCATACCAAAGTCAATGAACTCCCACTCAATTCCCTCTTTCTTGTACTCTTCTTGCTCCAGGACAAACATGTGGTGGTTGAAGAACTGTTGCAGTTTTTCATTGGTGAAGTTGATGCACAGCTGCTCCAAGCTGTTGAACTTGAGATTAAAAAAAAGAAAGATACAGTGTCAAACTTTCACTGTGCTTGTTCACACTGTAAAACTTAACAAGCACAATGTGCTATTTACATACATCAAAGATTTCAAATCCAGCGATGTCGAGCACACCGATGAAATAGCTTCTGGGCTGCTTGGTATCCAGCATCTCATTAATTCTGACAACCATCCATAAGAACATTTTCTCATAGACAGACTTGCAGAGAGCCATGACGGAATTATGCACCTAAACATTGAGAGAATTAGAGGTCTGGTTATATGAAACAAGTGGCATTTTTATATTAATTAATTTATGTACATAAACTAATCTTTTTATATAAATTACCTGAGGCACAGTTTGACCTTTAACCACCATTTCATTGCCGACTTTGACTCTTGGGTAACACAAAGCCTTGAGCATGTCAGCAGAGTTCAGGCCCATGAGGTAGGCGATTTTATCAGCCTCTGATAAAAACAGAAACCATAAAGATTAACATCACTAAATGATGCTGTTAAGTTACACAGGTGATTGATGATGATATGACAGTCTATATCCATTCATCCTGTGCTGCTTACTTGGCTCAATGTCACTGTGACAACAGGCTAAGCAGAGTAACAGACATCGTTCTCCTCTTCTCTTTCACAATGCAAACACTCAATTAACCCCCATAAGTCCCGCCCCTTTTACCTCTGTCCACCACTAACAGTTATACAACAGATAGGTCCAATCAAGCAATCTGGTTGGCTGGGAATGTTTTTGAAATGTTTTTATTCATGAAAATAAATCACGGACCACAGTGTGCCTATATAGACTATGACCTCACATAAAGCTATTTCTTGTAATTGTCTGAGTAATATTTTTACATTTATTTGTGTGAGCAAACAATTTTGTGACCACAACAAACATGTTGTTTTTTAAGAAGATAAATGCCAACAAATTGGGAATATATGAATGTTGGAAATCTATGTTTTTGTGATTCTTTTTGACTTTTGGACTTAACAACGCTTTGGAGTTCCTGGAAATGTGTGGATCAGGCAGAAATTCTGGTCAGCATCCTCCATCAGCTTTGCTGGTGAGTCTGTGACAGGTGCTACTAGCTTAAACATACATGTGAAGTTTGTGGAAATTAAATCTGTCCTTGGAGAGATAATGTTTTTCAGCAGATATCTTATTTCCAGCAAGCCTGAGCCAGCAATGCAGTTTCAGTGTTTGTGTGGGTGGTTTTTATTCAGTTTGAGAAATTCCACAATCTTCAGAAAGCATTAATGTTAAATCAAGTTGGCTGGCCGACTCAACAGGGACTAGAAATCACAGGGTCAACCTGCTTGCTGTAGTAGTACCAGAGAGAGAACTAGGTTTCATTACATAGGAATTCTAACGACATGACTGATTTGTTATTAATCAGACCACGTGTGAAACAGAGATGACACTATCAAAATGTTTTGTAGTTTGAGAGCGAAATGCCCCACAATACAAATTAATTTTGATTTTATCTTGTTGGTAACCTGTTGTATAATTGCAATGATAGACTCAATGGTGAGCTTCTACGTCATAATTAACACTTCAGTGATACTTAAGGCCCTCGGTGATGACCGCATCACTGTCATGCTAATAATGACAATAAAGCACTTCCTCTTTTGTAATATTGCTTAAAGCGATACTCCACCCCAGAACGATAATCCACTCAATATGTACTCACCCATATGCTGATGTGAGGATGGGTGAAGATCTTCAGTTAACAAAACAATCCTGAAAACAAACAAGTAAAATCCAGTACAATGGCAGTGAATGGTGACCACATAAAAAAATGTAAAAAAGAAGAACACAAAACATACAAAATGTCTCCATCCTGCTCGTGTGGTGTAATCCAAGTGTCCATGAGCCACGACATTAAAATGTAACCACAAAAGATGCCATTTACACCATGTTTTTAGCTGAAATGTCAACTGTAGCCTCTCAGAGTCGAATCGGATGCATCTGGCTCGAGTCTGAGTTTGTGGCATGTAGCAGGTAGCATGTAAACATGGTGTCGATCTCACGATATTTTCACACATGCATCCATTAAGAGATATATGAAGTCTCACGATACATTGACACCATGTTTACATGCTACCTGGGAGGCTACAGTTGACATTTCGGCTAAAGAACATGGTGTAAATGGTGTCTTTTGTGGTTAAATTTTAATGTCACGGCTCACAGACACTTGTATTACACTACACGAGCAGGATGGAAACATTTTGTTTGTTTTGTGTTCTTTTTTGTACATTTTATCCGTGGTCTCCATTCACTGCCATTGTACTGGATTTGGCTGCAACCCTGTTTTCTGCTGAAACTCCAGGATTGTTTTGTGAACTGAAGATCTTCACCCATCCTCACATCAGCATAGGGGTGAGTACATATTGAGTGGACTATGATCTAGGGGTGGAATATCACTTTAAGTGAGTAGGAGATACACACACACACACACACACACACACACATATATATATATATATATATATATATATATATATATATATATATATATATATATATATATATATATATATATATACATATATATACACACACACACATATAATAGTAGAATTCTGAAAATAATTGCAGAAAAATAATTTACCCTCAGTGCCATCAGGCTCAGCCTGCTCTTCACGCTGCTTCTGCTTGAACTTCATGGTTCCATGATGCATCACAGCTCCAGTCAGCTTGTACATGCTCATCTTCTCTTCTGCGGTGAAGCCCAGGATGTCAATAGCAGTCTGTAGAACAAGTCATCAAACACATAGATTTATTGTGGCATCTTTCCTTTATTCACAATATTTTTGTCTTTCAGTCTCTCCTTATTACAATCAAAGGTTTTACTGGTTTACAGTGTGTTATCAGCTACTCCAGAAAGAGTAAATATCATTGAATCATAAAGTAAATAATCAGCATCATAAAGACATCAGAGGAACCTTTACATATTGTACAATATTTAATCATTTCAAAGTTACACTCTCACTTTAAATATGTTTTATTTATATGTAATTTGCAGGGTGTGTACTCACATCAGTGGCAATGAATTCTTCAATGTCATTGATACTTTTGACAGTGATTTCACCCTGACTGATCATGGGAAAGTCATACGGGTTGGTGGTGATGAGAAGACCATCTGAAATATATTTATGGTACCTCATTACACAGACTCAGGTGAAACATGAATTTATTCTATAAAATGGTACGTGGCGAGTTTGCTCACCTATCAGCTCAGGTTTGTGGCCTGTCATGAGCTGATAGAAGATGTGGTAGCTCCTCTCAGCAGACAGCTGGAACGTCACTCGAGACTTCTCCAGCAGATCTGTAAAACAAAGCAACGTGCTGGTTTACAGTTTGTCCTTTCATCAAACCTCCTGGATAATGACTGGATGGAAGCTTACATGTTTCAATATCAGCTGAAGCCAACTTTCCAGTTGTTCCAAAATGGATTCTGATGAATTTACCCTACAGGAGAATAAAGTTATCAGTGTGGGCATATGTGTGACTCACTCTGCTAGTGCACACATCTTATACTTAATGGTAAATGTTGTTATTTTAATCCTATTGCAGGTTTTTCCACTTCTACAACACAATAACGCAGCAGAAACAGTAGGAGACTTAAAAGTTAAATGATAAAATATTAATCAACCAAAAGATTATTTAGTACTAAACAAACAAAAACAGCATGTGTAAAGACTACTCTAAGGCTTTTGAGGAGTAGGTTTTTAAAGCAGCACAATTTTGTAAACCACAACTTACAAAGCGGGATGAGTTGTCATTCCTCACAGTTTTGGCATTACCATAAGCCTCCAGCAGTGGGTTGGCTGCAATGATTTGATCCTCCAGCGACCCCTTATAAACAATATTATAGGACATGTGTTTGTATTTAAATGATCAAAGATATCATACATTATATATTCACAGTATAGTACATCAATTACCTGCATTTTTCCAGGAACTGCTTCAGTTTTCTTTCCTCCAGCCACTGCGATTGTCGCAAAGTACTGGATGACACGTTTGGTGTTGACAGTCTTCCCTGCACCAGATTCTCCGCTAGAATACAGACAGTTATATGACACATGTTGGTGTAAGTCAGACAAAATACAGTTAAGAAATTATCAGGAAAATATTTTCAGTCCAAATGAACTCTCTTTAGCACTGACTTACGTAATCAGGATCGACTGATTCTCACGATCTGTTGAAAGAAAGACATTTGAACACACAGTGTATTATTCCATTCATTTATCTTCAAATGGTATTAATACAATATATTTTTTACAGCAGTTAGACTGTCACCAGTCATCATAATCTGCATGCTTATAAGTGACAGCAAACCATTGTGGAAGATACTATAAAAACAGAGTTTAAAAGGCTTGCTCTTCTGATCATGTCTAGAAGAAAACCCGCGACTCACAAAAGATCTTGTGAGAGTGATCATTTTGACCCAAACCCTAACCAAGTGTTTTCTGTCCCTAAACCTACAGCGTTGTCACAGTATAAAACATTATCAGTGTGTTCCATGCGCACAATGAAGATACAACTCTAAGTTTCCAAGTCTATGGTTTCTTTCTACAACCAGCTCCTCTTATTGAGTGGCCACTCAGGAGAGATTGTACTGATTGATACCTTGGAGCATGAACTGATAGGCATTATCAGAGATGGAGAAGATGTGGGGTGGAGCCTCAATCCTCTTCTTGCCTCTGTATCCTGCTACAACCACTGCATCATACACTGGGAGCCACTTGTAGGGGTTCACAGTGACGCAGAACAGCCCTGAGTAGGTCTGTTTTAACAAGAAGACATGCATATTATATGTCACCTTCATACTTTTACAACAAGTTGTGTTTAATCTTTAAATTGGTCTTACGTAGATCATCCATGCTGCATAACGCTCTTTGAGGTTATACAGCACAGAGGGCTCACTGAGGTGGGTCATCATGGCCATGTCCTCAATCTTATCGAACTTAGGAGGGTTCATGGGGAAGACTTCATCCTCTTTTACAGTGAGAGACTGCACCAAAACAGTGAAGAATTACTTCTAACCATGTGCAGCACTATGATGACATGAATATGAGAATATGTAATCATTACCTTTACTTGTGTCTACTGTTCTATGTGACAATATATGTCTACATACCTTCCCACCATCGATTTCAACTGTGGCTTTGCCACCCTCCTTCTTCACCAGTTTCCCCTTCACATACATCTGAGAGGGCTCTGCCACGTAATAAGCTGTTTTGGCATCAAACGGGATGTTCTGAGCTTCTATTCTCTCCTTTTCAGATTTCCGGAGGAATATGGCCGCCGGGCCAAAACACTCCATTTCTGCGTCCCCACTCATGGCAGCTCTGTAAAAGTAAATGAAGCATGAATTAAATTAAAAATAATAAATAATAAAATCTGTATTTCAAAAAAAGTATTCCATAGTAGATTCCATAATATAAAAAATGCATGACTTATTTTTGACCTTTTTTCAGTTAAGTCACTAGTTGCATGAACGTCATCTACCTTTTTGTTGCCCAGTGATGCAGTTGTTTAGTGGATACTAAAAGAAGAGAAGAGAAGAGAAGAGAAGAGAAGAGAAGAGAAGAGAAGAGAAGAGATTGATCCCACACCAGGGAAATGTAGTTGTTACAGCAGCTTAATACTCAAGCAGCTCAAGCATTTAAAGTACAGGTAGAAAAAGAGAGACTACAGCTGAAATCTACAACTTTTTTTCATTTTTTTTCACAAGATCTGCCCTTGAACAACTACTAAGCACTCATCACTGCAAACAGCATTATAGGACTCACCTTCGTTGGCAGCCTGTCAGTCCACAACTTCTGACGAGGCTGGAAGACCTTCTTATATACTGAAACCCCTGAACACCACGCAGGAGCAGCCTTCCTGTTTAGGTCACTGAGCTTCTTAGAATATCAGATGGCTTCATGACCACAACTGGTGTCACCTTATCCTGAAGAATACAAAAACAAAACATTAAATTAAACCCCAGATCAAAATTGCAGATTCCTGACCACAAACCACCCATTGCTATACATCGTAACACCTGAGTATGTCCTACTTTGTGCAGAGTGGTTTAAGTACAAAGAATAACTGATATATATAGTATTCCTGAGTTACTATATGACTTTTTGTATAAATGAAAATTAAGAATTAAGCTATTACTTAAACTCTTTGTGAATGTGGGCCAGGAAGTATTTTTTCATAATTTTCATAATTATCTTCTCAATCTACATGCACTCATTTTAAGTCTGTTTAACTTTTGGCACTGACATTGTTTCAAACATCTCTTGAGAATGGGGCTGAGTGTTTAGTTAAGGCTAATTTAAGATCCCATTATGGTCCATTATACTGTTGTGCTTTCTCTCCAAAGAAAGATGACACCTCGGACACCGTCAAAGTATTCTCTTGTGGTGTGATTGAGTTGCAATAAAAGGTGATATTCAATATGTCTGGCCTTTCTTTACAGTCTTATTAGGACTTAAAGCAAATATAGCCCCCAGCTCACAAATGCCCAGGCTCTTACTTTTGCAAATGTTGACAAATGCATTGAACGCTTGTGTTAATTACATGTCAGATGTATTTCAGCATCCTGTTACTAAGCACCTAAGAAAAAAATCCAGTCTGAGAAGCTCCTTATTCTTGGTTCAGTATTATGACTAAGTCATAAACCCATCAAGTTCAATTTACTTAAGGTTCAGTATCCTGGTAAGTAGAGATCTTAAGAAGTTTGTGTCTGTTCCTCTGTAGTTTGATGAGTTTGATGAGTGCATGGTGCTAGCATTGGTTATTTTTTGGTTCCTGTGGGGGCTTTGGATGCCACCTAGTGTATAACTGTGTGGTTCTTGGTATTTAATATAGTTTAGAGGAAAAAAAGCAATTTATCTTTATTAAGGGTAGCAGTTCAGTGCAGCGCATTTGTTGCCGAAGGTGGCACATAGCCTTTGCACATGTCAGTCAGAGAAGTATTCACAGAAAACAGACATTGTTCAATGAGAATGACCTGTGGTTTCTCAATTACTGTTTATATTTATCATCATTTGGTGCAGAGTTTATGTTCCGGTATGGCTTAAGTAAACATGCATTAACATTATTTTGTAATAAGTTTTTCCACCTGTTACCATTTTAGTCAAATTGGATGGTCTTTATTGAGTTGCATAAGTCAGCACTGTAAGGACCAGAGTGTTGATAATGTATGTAATGCTGCAAACATGAAGAGGAGACAAGGTACAGAATCTGGTAAACACTGATAAACATCATTGAGCTCTAAGCTAAGAAATTAAGACATATTGTATTGTAAACATGGAGCAATCTCTGAGAGAAGACAAATAGCAAACAAATAAACAATCTGGGGGCCTCAAATGCATATATGAAATTGGAGGAGATATCTGATAAGTGAATATGACTCACACATAAAAACATATCCAATTTTTTACACTAACAGAAAATCTAGTGGTTTACTATTTTAAGATTGGCTATCTTCTGAATTGGTTCATTTGTAAGCATTCAGTTGCATCCCCTGTATTAATTCATAAAAAAAAGACAAAAATCAAGCACAAATATTTGCCTTAATGAAAACAGATTAACAACTTGTCCACTTAATAGACCACCTGTTGGCTTCTGGTAAACACTGTCTGGTTTTCAAGGTGGCCAAGACATTTCTGAATTCCAAAGCAGCTAATATTCCCTTGTGTGTGATAAAGAAGACATCTCTGTGCAGGTGTTATGTAGCACACTGTGAATTTTGCTTGTGTGTGTGCATGTGTGTTACTCTTGTGTGTGAGAGCAATTCAAATTAGTGAGGGCGGAAAGGGAGTGAAGAGAGGAAAGACTGAGAGTGAAGCTTTTCTTTGCTGTCTGCACCTAAACAGTGCTTCCTTGTGAACTGCATTTATGATACTGAAAGCCAGAAGCACAAGTAAGTTAAATACTTAACATAAATTTACTGGTGGGCCATCGCAGTTTGTAATGTACTTAGCAGTTTGCAATGTACTAGTGTAATGTATTTATTATGGCATCTGTATTTAGATCTGTATTAATTATAATATTCAAGTGGTTAACTGCAGAGGTTAAAACCAGACTAACAGGCATGATGTTTTTGTTGTTGTTGTTTGATGGATAATGCAAAGATGTTTATTTGTTGGCGACACTATTTTTGATTTCCTTTTCAGAATCAAGAAAACTAAACCTTCAGTCTGCATCTCATCCCATCGCCAGAATGACACTGATAGGATTTTATTATTCTAATCTCTATTCAATTTGGGACATTGAAACATGATATAACATATTTTGTTAATGTACACACAGGATAATGGCCTTATATCTGTGATGCAATGATGGTATGGGGGCTGCTCATTTGGCCTGAGAGTGAATGCCTTTTTTCAGCACCGGAAATTTTGAATATTGTTTCCAGCCAAGTGAATGCACATGCATGTTCTCATGTTCTCGCTCACGAATATCTGGTATTGAGTACTGAAAGTCACTGAATAATAATAGTGGTTGCTGAGTAATGATAACACTTAGTTTGTGAGTGTGTGCATGCGTGTATCCATGTATTATTAGTGTGTATGTTGAATTAAGAGCAATTTAGATTTTGTTCAGTATTTCATTAAAGTGAAAATTTAGCAGTTTCCATGTGGATGTCAATGTTGATGGTAAATCTAGTCAAACGAAGCAGTACATTCCTCAGTGCTGCTATACTGACTAAGAAAACTGAGTCCTAATGCTGCAAAGTCTGTTGTTCTTTAGGTATTCTGTGACGTAGTTGGATGAAGGAACTACAGGCTAATTTCAGCTTATTCCTAGTTTCCAAATATGGGTAGCTAAGGGGTGTGCTAGATCTTTGTCAAAAGTAGGTGGTGATACACAGCAACATGGGCGTGGGCATTTGAAGCTTGCGTGCAATACACATATAGGCACTGCTGGTAGCAGGAAAACGCTGTTTTCTCTGTCAATACTGCACACGCACAGGAATTTATTGCTTCATTTACCATCAACACTGATGAAACATCCACATGAAAAGTGCCAAATTTTCCTTTTAACATTAGTGTTCAACAGACCGCAGGCCATGTTGTTCTAAAATTTCTAAGCTTCAGTCATTAGTTGAAGGTACAATGTATACTGACACCACAGTCACAACGCTTTAACTTCATCTACCACTTTCTCATACCAAGCTACTAATTTTATTATTGTTGGAATAAGTTGCTGAATGAGGCATGTTTGTGAATTTCATGAAACATCATGAGACCACACCCAGGCAAGTGTGGAGATAAGGTAAAGGTAAGAGACCTGATGTCATGACATTTCATTAAATCAGCATCATTTTCTTAAAATGTAAATACATTTTCTGTATTTGTATTTCAGCAATTAAAGTTTGTGTGTTAAGTTTGTTGACCTGAGAATCAGATAACTCATTTTAAATCTACCCAAACAGAGACATGAGTGCATGAAGCTGTCAGTCATAAATTCATTTAGTAAGTGTGCTTAGTGCAAACGCTCCGCTTTTTACATAGTCTTTAGATGAAACAGCATTGCATAATTTTAGATTTGAAATATTATTTGAGTTAGGCGAGTGACATGCCAAATTATATTGGGGTTTAACATCTGACCTATGTCTAATATTCTTGAATATACCCTTTCACTTACGTGTTTGACTGGGACTATGACTACCAGTCAAAGTATATAGTTTTTTTCATAAAACCTGACATTTAATTACTCTGTTTTTTAACTCAAGAGTAGACATTGACATAAGGCAAAACTACTATAAAGCGACTGAAGTAAAAGACTGTCCACACAAACGTCCAGGGAAAGGGCACAACAGATATGAACCACCTAGTAGTGCACAATGAGTCAAAATCATAGCTATCCATCCACACAGTTTACATCGACCTCAGTTCAAATTCATTGTACACCATTTTGATGTTCTGTTCTTCCCCTAATTCAATATTTATGGTCTCACACAGATAGAAAAAAGAAAGACAGATTGTTAAGAAAGATTGCACAAGTAAGAAACCAGCATAAATTAAAATTCTTGGTAACTACTCTCACGGTACTACACACTAATTTTGTTCGGTTTTCTTTAATCATCCATTTCCTGGTTATGTTATGTTTTTTACTGGCTGTAGACCGTATCTGTAGAAGATATCTGTTGCAAGAGTAGAGACTGGTTGACACAATGGGTAATTAGTCTAATATGTTGTATATATGTTTAATTTTTATTATTTAATTTTACAGTTTGTACAGTACAGTAGTAGTGGGTTTCTCTGTATTTCGCTTCATCTTGTATTTAGTAATTCATTCATATACAGATGGGATGGCAATTCCAGTCATTTCTATCACCTAGATAAATTGTTCTCTACACTGTGATGCAGATGTTGATAATCCAGTTCCTCACATTCTTCTCTTCATGTTTGCCTACTTCTGAATGAGCCTTCCCATATTACTATATTACCAACATTTTTTCATCCAGGAACACTTTTAAATACGCACACAGCCAGCTATTCCTTCATTCTGTGAGTTGTGCACACTAATGCAAATAAAGGCAATTCGGATTATTTATCAAAAATTAATGGTATTATTTTACTTCTTCATTGAGGATTTTGTGCTTTGTCGTGGAGCAATCGCAAGTGTATGTTCTTTAAATGAATTATGGAAGACTGATTTCAAATAGTTGGTGTCATGCCTTCAGCTACTGTATCTCACTTTCTTTGATGTTTCTGACTCTTCATCTTCCTCCTCTTCCCTTCCTCCTTGGCCTGTAGATAAAGAATAATATAACATCAGTTATTTGGTTGTTTGGTTAGGTTTATTTTATTTTAAAAAAGTTTACAGTGCATTTACAGATGATACAGATAATTTATCTTCATCTTCATCTATCATTAAATGGCTTAAAGGGAAACTCTTCCATTTTTAGTATGGATGAAGTGAGAGGAAGTTGTGATGTAGCTCTTGTCTGTGAGAGCTGCCCAACAGTCGGTGGTCAGAACTGGCTTGTCTGCTCAGATCGGCTTCACTTTTAGCTCATCCTTCTCCTCAAACTGTTTAGCATCTAGTCACAGTAGCACTCGATAGCATAACATACTCAGGTTCACAGTAACAAACTAGCTCTTTCACCCTTTACCACACCGGATGGCAGCAAATCTCAATAACTCTGCACACCAACTGAGTCATGGCCTCAGACCTGCATGCATTACACTTTCTCCCCCCAGCTCGCAGGGACGTGATCTCTAAGATCTTTAACTGCAGGCCAGCCTCAGACATGGCAGCCAGGTGTTTGTTCTTAATGTGCTACAGCATAGTGCTCATAATACTGCTATCCTGACAAAGTAGCATCACACAATTTGCATTTGGCTTTGGTGCATTTCTGATGGAAATGATCCCACATTGAGCTTCATTTTTTACTTCAGACTGCTTGCAAAGCTGTTAATGGAGTCTGTGTGATGCAAATCATTTGTAGACTGACATAAGTAACTAGTCAAGAATATTGCCAGTGCTTAACCAGTTAACAGTCCATTTTTGCCATCCTTATATGGAATGTTTTTACATACATGTCTACATCACTTACATTGGAAATGCATCAGGAAGAGATTTCCTAATGGCTGGTATGAACAGGAGGAATGATTAAGGAAAGTAATAGGGAATGGAAATGTGATGTCACCAACAGTGAGTCGGGCATTCTTGGTGGATACCCAGTATGACCTATACATTGTTACCATTCAGCCTCAACCCATTCAACTCTGCATTTTATTTTCAGTTTCATCATGGTCAGTAAACACTGTTGTATAACAGCAAATCGCACAACCACTTAAAAGAACTAATCATGGGGTTACTTTACAGTCTTTCTAGAGCTGTCAATCAATTAAAATATTTTTATCGCAATTAAGTGCATGAGTGTCTGTCGTTAATCGTGATTAATCGTAAATTAATCACACATTTTTTATTTGTTCAAAATGTACCTTAAAGAGATATTTTTCAAGTGTTCAATAATGGACAAATATGCTTGCTTTATGTGAATGTAACGTTATTACATAAAATACATTAATCAAAAACAATGACAAACATTGTCCAGAAACCCTCTAAGGCACATTCGTCTTAAAAAAATGTTCTCAAATAATAACATGACAAACCCGAGCCAGTCAGGCACAGATGAGCATACTGACCTGCTCAATTTAACATTAAAGCCAAAACGCACTGAAAGATTCAATAGAAAAGTCAATAGAATCTTCTATGGTGCACAGCAGGCTTCAGATTTTAAATTCCAACACCACAGAACCAGCAGTATTGTAGGAAAAGGTCGCTATTTATATGTATGTTTGTTTCTTTAGTATTATTATTGTTAATAATAGTTTATTTCTTCAATATAATCTTGTCCTCCGAGGAGAAAAATCCTCCCCTTTATTCAGCTCAAGTCTATATAATGATGAAACAGTGTGCGATATTAATGTTTTTGTATTAAGGCAGCAGGATCATTTACATCAGTGTCACTCTGACAGTTCACATCTGTGAGGATGTTTAAGACCACAACAGACAGCAAACTGCACACCGACACACACCGAGGAGATGAAGAGGAGAGACAGAGTCTGGACTCTTCATCATGACTTACAATAATGCAGCACAGTGACAAGCGTTTTGTCAAGGAGACGGCCATCTGTTTAGCCTTTACAGAGACATATTTTAGTCTGCTGTGTATAAACCACAGAACTGTACAGTAACATCAGGATTCATGATCAATAAAGTTTTTATATCGGTCGGAACTTCACACACATGCTCTCCTCCCTCTCTCCTCTCTGCAGCTCGTCTCTCCTCCCTCGCTGTTATGATTCAGGGGGAGCTGCAGCTCAATCAGCACTCGCTCTTCTCCCTCCTCTTATACTTTTATTTCTTTGCACTGACCCAGTTGCCTAAACGGACAAGCCTGTTTACATTGTCGGGTGACAGGTGTTGCTTCTTCGCGACTGCAAGCTGATTCAAACTACGGGTCAGGACAATATAACAGAAGGTGCGTTAATTGCGCCTCAAGTAAAAAAGAAAAAAAAAAGAAAAAAAGTGGAGTTTGGAGGAATTGGAATAGAAATTTGCATTAACGCATTATCGCGTTAAATTTGACAGCCCAGCATGAAAACTAAAAGACTTGACCACCCACTGAATGGTTCGGGTGGCAGCTGAAGAAGATGATAATGTAACCCTTGAACAAAAACTTCACTGCCCCACTACTGCCCCCTTGGGACAGATAAACTACCGATGCCTGAGGGAATTACTTAGTAGACACCCCTGAGGCTCACCTGGTAGAGCATGCAGCCCACGTACAAAGGCTGAGTCAATGCCATAGAGTCGATTCTTGTCCAGGTTCACCCCCCCCCCCAAACCTGTGGCCCCTTGCTGCATGTCATCCGCTCTCCCCTTCCCTTTCCTGTCAGTCTATGGGTGCTGAAGGCAATAAAAAAGATTTGTTAAGTGTCTATACTGGGTGCATTACATCAGTTGCATACAGTAATTGACAAATAAACTGTCTTGTAATGGAGCTCTGGGACTGGCAGCACTGGTTTTATTTTAGTTGCACATTTCAAATCATCCTCTCAAAACGTGATATAAAAATTGCCCATTGTTCATTTAAATAAGCTTGAATTTCAGTTAACTGAGAGCTACCATTTGAAATCAAATAATAGTGAAGTAATGAATAAACAGTTACAACCAGGGAAAATTTAGATAGGAAATCAATCAACTCAATTTTATCTAGACTTCCATACAAACAATGCATATAAGTAATGTCAGTGGGTTCAAAACTCTCACTTAATGAAAACATTCAAATTTGAACGCATCTGCAGTGAAAAGCACAGGCACAGACATCAACAGCAAAGTGATGACATGTAGGCACTAGAACCTCTAAACATGAATCACAAGTTATGAATAGAAATCTAGATCTTTGAGTGTGTCATACCATATTTTAAAAGGGACTGTCCAGGGTATTTCTCTGCCTTCTGTCCAATGTGGGTTAGGATGATGGATTCAGGCATGCCTTTGTGACCTTGAATAGGAACAAATTGTAGACAAAATATTAGTGAATTCATATCTCTAAATGTTTTTTTTGTTTTTTTTTTACAATTTTGTGTCAATAATAATAAATCATTTTAGCACATTTATATATACTTACATACTTAAAATACTTCATATTTAATGCTGTCAGTATGAGATGGTGACATGGTGTGATGTTAAGGGACCAGAGGTTGATGATGATGATGACAGAGAAGCTGGTAACATAAGCAGCATGTTTACACCTTTGCAACTTGAGGCTCCCTCTGGTGTTTATAAGATGGCAGTGACCCCAAGCAACAACATTAGTGCACACACATCCGTGTGACACCGTGATCCCTGTCGTTAGCACCACCAGGAACTGACAGCACCTCTAGCAACTGCTCTTAATGTGGTAATAAAGAAACCTTTGTTTCAAGTTTTGCATAATTTGACTGTCAAAGAAAGGCCAATCACAGTTTATCTTTAAGAATTTCAAAAATAACTTGCTCCGTGGCATGACAATCCCAATTTTCATCTGCATGAAGCCAGAAGCTTCCAAAGTATCATGTATGACTAATAGACATGACAGACAGGTCACTCCCCACACAGACTTCTCACTGTCTCACATCCTAATCCCAGGAGCTCTACTGCAAGATGGACGAGTAACCAGGGTCAAAATCCAACACTGAGACCTAATTTTAACCAACAAGCCCTAAACCTTGTCAAAACAAAATGTTTTGACATTCATTAAAATTACTATAATTCCAGTTACTGGTTCTTGGAGCAGTGTTTCAGGAGAGCTTAGTGTCAACATACAAGATTGCAAGACAATATTACATTGTACGTCCTGAGGTATGAATGACAGCAAAGCAGGTTAATACTTCTTGATACAGACACAAGGAAAACATGTTCTTGGATTGTTAAGGAAGTTCAAGCAACACCATCACAGTTAGTGAGCTTGGCATATACATCCTTGTCTTATAAATCAAAAATACAGATAATGCAACTTTTGAAACATTTTACTTAACCATTCAGAAAGTACCATTAGTACAATTCCAGGAAGTCTGAATGACAAGAAAGTAAAAAATGAGTTGCTAAAAGCCCACAGAGAATAAGTGTCGATACATAATTAGTGATGTTTACAGCACAGGTACATCAACATCTTTCTATAGAATTTAACCTGAAAATATAAGATAATAATAATGCAGAATTACAATTCACAAATATATTAAAAATGTTTGAAATATACTAAAAATGTATGTACTTACAAAATAACTGTAAATGTGTGTCCATGCTCTTTGTGTCCAGCTTGTAAACTAGAATGTTACTCAACACTCACCTTGGTTTGTTATGGCGAGTCCATTTGTTTCTGCTTGACAAATGGAGAAACTGACAGACGGGGAGATCAAAGACCACAAAAACACAATAAGCCTCTTGAGCATATGGCATTTGGTTTGAGCATCAACACAAGCCCAGTGCTATATTTGAGTTTTGCCCTAATAAGACAGAAGATTTCAGGGCAGGTATCATGTAACATTGAAGACAGAGGCTCATTATATCTTGTGGGGTAACCACTTCAGAATGTCTTCTTCCTATTCACTGTGTAAGTAGATACTCTTTCCAAAGGAAACAGTGCCTAATGACTGTCTCCCCACACTTTTGAATATTGCCGGCTGAGTGCCACAGCAAAGCCGTAAACTTGCCATCTATGACAACATCTTCTATCCCACAGCATACTCTGCACTTTTAATGAACAAAACATCTTAGAAATGATTTCCTTAAACATACCGACCATCTGACATACACAAAACATAAAGGAAGTCGAGCTGGCATCCATCACTCAGTTGCTCCACATTTAGGGACGGTCTTCGTCCCCCTTGTGAGAACAAGAATAAGAACAGCTGTTGGCACTGTTGTGGGAAATAATCCTTTGGCAATCCTTCCTTTTCTTTAAAGCTCATTGGCACTCATTTCATTTTTTAGTCATTTCTGACTTGTAAAGACTCTGAAACAGTATACCATTGACTTTCTAGAAGGTTCACCAAAGCATGGCAAGGGGCTACTGATGTGCCAGGGAGCATAAAAGAGATTCATTAGTCACACCTTTGGACTGCCTGTAACTACCAACTTACCCATAAGCAAGAACTGAACCAACTTCACATCTGTACCTTATTTAGCCTACATGCACAGTTCTATCCACAGGCACAACTAATTCACATCTGCATGCAACGTTAGCATGTATCAACTCATGATAAGAAAACGACAACAAAATATACAAGTATCTCAAAATGTTGCAACAATCTGGACAATTTATGACAATCAGTCAGAAAATCATAGTTATTGGCAAGTAGGTTTTCACAAACCTTAACAAAGGAATTTGCTTCTGTGTTTTGGGGCATAGCAATTAGTCAAAAAACATCAAGAATGATTAAAAAAAAAGCAAGTAATGCAGCCAAGAAGCATATGAAGAAGCAAAATGTACACTAATATTTAAATTAATGATCTGCAGTTAGCAGTACAAAGCTGAAGACTATAAAACAACCCATTTTTTCTAATAATCTCAGGAATGTGCCTAATATTTCTCCAAAACCTCGACTGGCAACAAATTTAAAGCCTGATCAAGATCTGGCATGAGGACATCCCATAAACCTTGTAATGTGACAGCTTGAGGTAAGAAATACTGCTGCACAAGCATCTTGTCAGGCGACATGACCAAATACAGAGAGACATGTGTGATAGGCTCCCATCCCTCAGTATAAAAGGCACAGCAAACGGCCACCAAGGGAGGGCACCCAGCAAAGGTAAGTTTCCTCATGGCTCAGATGTATTTAGAGTCATTACAACTCCAGTACAAGATAATATACTTGTAATACTACCATGCAGCATTATTATCAAGTCAATATGATGTTTAAAATATAAAAGATTAAACATTTATAAGACTACAAACAGATAGAGTCTTAGAGTTAATTGTCAGTAGCTTTTGTAAACAGTTCATCTTTGCTTCTTTTTTTCAGAAATCTGCATTGAAATCCATCTGATCAACCCCTACTGTCCCAGGGTCATCCAAAGTAAGTCAGGTTTTGTATTTGTCTGGGAGAATAATTATAAGTGCATATGTACTAAAGATTGTCCCTTATGTTTTAGTATGCCAGAAGCTACCTGTATTAACAAATCTTAAAGCTACAGTTGGTGAACTCTGTTAAAATAACTTTTTAGGTTGAAAGCTGGCTCTGATTGGTTGTTTTCATTCAGGCATAGTGGATTCTTCTTGCATATGTCATTAGGAGCACTGAAGGAGACAAAGGAAACAGATTTTTTTTCACATATTACCTGTCTCATGCACAACTGTCAGTATATAGCAACAGTTTCAGCAAATATGACAAAAAGTTATTTTCATAAAAGCTTTAATGGTAATAAGGGTGGGCAATATGGTCCTAAAATAATAGCACCATATTTCAATAATGTTTTTTGATGATATAACAACATTCAGAAAGTGTGGTTGTTAGAACTTTGTCAAGTTTCTAGTATCCAGTAGCTACCTGTATTTACATTTCCTAATGGTAGAGCATTCATCTGACTTTGGCAACAATATATATTGTAGTTGACTAGGATTTAAAATGTATAACTATTGTCTTGTTTTCTCTCGTGCAGAAAAGGGTCACCATGAGTTCCGACCCTGAAATGGAGTGTTTTGGCCCGGCGTCCGTATACCTCCGGAAGCCAGAAAGAGAGCGACTTGAAGCTCAAAACACTCCCTTTGATGCTAAAACAGCATACTTTGTGACAGAGCCTGCAGAAATGTACCTCAAGGGGAAACTCGTTAAGAGAGAGGGCGGCAAAGCCACCGTGGAGACTTTCACTGGAAAGGTACTAGAATTAAATGTTTTACATTGCCTGACATTTTTTTTATAGAATCTGGATTGCTGTGAGATAATTCAACTAAGGTTACCTGGTGATTTAAAATATTTAATTTAGAGCTGTGATAATTCATCAATTATTAAATTAATCACCAACTATTTTGATAATTAATTGATCATTTTGATTTGTTTCTTAATAAAAAAATGTCCAGATTCTCTGATGTCTGCTTCTCTGGTTTCTATACTCCTCTTATGAAAGTAAACTGAATATCTGTGGGCTTTGGACATAAGAGGACATTTGAGGATGTCAACTTGGGCTTCTGAAAACTTGATCAACATTTTTCACCATTTCCTGACATTTTACAGACCAAAACACAAAAGTTTAAAATAAAATAAAAAAAATAATAATTCTACTGTCCAAAACTGGTTTGCAGGCAAAGAGATGGCCAGTGGAAAGTAACTAATCGTATTCCTGTGCCTCTTCTGTCTCTTCAACAGTCTCTCACTGTAAAAGAGGATGAAGTCTTCCCCATGAACCCTCCGAAGTTCGATAAGATTGAGGACATGGCCATGATGACCCACCTCAGTGAGCCCTCTGTGCTGTATAACCTCAAAGAGCGTTACGCAGCATGGATGATCTACGTGAGTTTGACCTGATTGCCACATCAGTAGATTAAAAACATGTCTACAGAAAGACGTGTGTCTGTACAAATCCTCTCTGTCTCCACAGACCTACTCAGGGCTGTTCTGTGTCACTGTGAACCCCTACAAGTGGCTCCCTGTGTATGATACAGTGGTTGTGGCAGGCTACAGAGGCAAGAAGAGGATTGAGGCTCCACCCCACATTTTCTCCATCTCTGATAACGCCTATCAGTTCATGCTCCAAGGTATCAATCAGTTTGTAAGCTTCTGTTTGTCCAAAACTACAGCAGCTGCACTTGAGAAGTCCACTCCTAACTGTTGTACACCAATTTGATGTCTTGCAGATAGAGAAAACCAGTCAATCCTGATTACGTAAGTAACAATTTTATATTACCTATCGGTGTTGACAACAGTGGTAATATTCGTTATTTTACATAATATTTAAAAATACACCTTTTAACATAGCGGAGAATCCGGTGCTGGAAAGACTGTCAACACCAAGCGTGTCATCCAGTACTTCGCGACAATCGCAGTGGCTGGAGGAAAGAAATCAGAACAGATTACAAGCAAGATGCAGGTAAGACAAGCTGAACAATTTTAACTTGAAATCTAAGACCAACAGGGTGGCTGATGATTGTCACATTAACAGAATTAATGTTATTTCTAGGGGTCACTGGAAGATCAAATCATTGCAGCAAACCCACTGTTGGAAGCTTATGGTAATGCCAAGACTGTGAGGAATGACAATTCTTCACGTTTTGTAAGTTCTACCCTGGATTTCTCTTCGACTTGAAACTGTTTGCTATTTTGTGACAGCAATCATTCACTGTGACAGAAACTTTAATGTTTACCTGTTTTCACATAGGGTAAATTCATCAGAATTCACTTTGGGACAACTGGAAAGCTGGCTTCAGCTGATATTGAAACTTGTAAGATTTTTGGGACTCATCAAGGATATTTTTTTTCTTACATTGTCAATTCTTTCAGCTGTCATAGGAGATTTTACTATTGTTTTCCTGTCATAAATCCATCTAGATCTGCTGGAGAAGTCTCGAGTGACCTTCCAGCTGTCTGCTGAGAGGAGCTACCACATCTTCTATCAGCTCGCAACTGGCCACAAACCTGAGCTAATAGGTGTGAGATTAGAGAATATTTGACAGCATGTAGAACAATGGCTTATATATTATATTTATTTTGTCATAATTATATATGTTTTCTTCTTTCTTCAGAGGCTCTCCTGATCACCACAAACCCATATGACTACCCCATGATCAGTCATGGGGAGATCACTGTCAAGAGTATCAATGACATTGAAGAATTCATTGCCACTGATGTGAGCACAATTCATTTCATAAATCACTTTTCACTTTAATGGTTACCATTTCCATTATGAACACCAGGTTATCAATTTATTACAGCTCGGCAAGAAATACTACCTCTCTGAAGCTCATCGTTTTGAAGGGCTTTTTATTTATTTCGATAATAATTTTTGAGACAGTAATTTAGGGTCCTGGATTGCATTATATGAAGAGGTGTTTCTACCCTCCTACTAGGGCTGCACAATTAATTGCAATATTACCGAAATCGCAATATGACCATGTGCAATATCCAAATCGCAGAACCAGAACCAAATGGCAATTTTTTTGAAAAAGGACAAAAGTTCTGTGATGCTGCAGAGACGCCCTGGCCTAAAAATCTTGTCCTCCAGATATAAGCAAACATTTGTTTGGTACAGAACCCAGACAGATCACAACAAATGTCACAAAATCATGATTTTAAAAGATTTTTCTTTCTCATTGAAAATAAAAGTTGTAATACAAAAACAACCATTACTACTAATCATACCGCATGTCGTAATATCAGTCAAAATAATCGCAATATGACTATTTAACCATATCGTGCAGCCCTGCCTCTTACCCAATTTAAACATGGGGAATATCATTATAGGCTGCCAGTACTTCTGCTGTATCTGGAACTGTGTTGTGTAGAGGAGAAAACAAACTAAATAAACTAATAAAATTGCACTATTTTGATTTGATTAAAATTATGCCACTTTTTGCTTTACAGAAAAGTAAGCTGTATTACAATTATGTGATTTATGATAAACACTTTGGGAGACAAGCCAACAGCAGATTACTTCCAAGAATAATATAAGTTTATGTTTTAAAGTGACTCTTTATTTGCAGACTGCTATTGACATCCTGGGCTTCACCGCAGAAGAGAAGCAAAGCATGTACAAGCTGACTGGAGCTGTGATGCATCATGGTAACATGAAGTTTAAGCAGAAGCAGCGTGAAGAGCAGGCTGAGCCTGATGGCACTGAGGGTATGAAACCCGCACATCATGAGCTTTAAAGGGACAGTTAACCCAGAGATAAAAATTCAGTCATTATCTACTCACCCTCGTGCTGATTGATGGTTGTTTTTAGTTTTTAGCCCATACGATACTGCTGGAATTTCACAGGAACATGGCATTGCATTATCTGCTTGTCTGGTGTAATCCAAGTGGTAGTCAAATTTTTTCCACTTGAAAGAAAACTTAGAGACTTTTTTTATAGAAAATTTAACACAACATTTATGAGGTTATCTTGGAATGGGTTTTAAAGATTACTACTATGTGTTCTTCTTTTAGTGGCAGATAAAATCGCGTACCTCATGGGTCTGAACTCTGCCGATTTGCTGAAAGCCCTTTGCTACCCAAGAGTGAAGGTCGGGAACGAGTATGTGACCAAAGGTCAAACTGTTCCTCAGGTATGAGATGTCAATAAGAACATAAACAAAACAAATTAATAAACACAAAAGATTGTCTTCCATTGTCATTTTAAATACATTTTTACATAGAGATAATATTTTTCTGACTTAAGATTCAAAATACAACCAAGGCTCTCATAAAGTTATCTGGATTAAGAATTGCGTTCAGTTGTGTTCATTTTATGATACCTGTTAATATTTTATTATTCATTTGTAAAATCAGGTCAACAATTCTGTCATGGCTCTCTGCAAGTCTGTCTATGAGAAAATGTTCTTATGGATGGTCGTCAGAATTAATGAGATGCTGGATACCAGGCAGCCCAGAAGCTTTTTCATCGGTGTCCTGGATATTGCTGGGTTTGAAATTTTTGATGTTAGTATGCTTGACTGATATTACATAATCTTATGCAGCCTCGTTTAAAGCTGAGAGTAAAAATAATTTTATTTTTAGTCACTATTACTTAAGACTTTCGCTGACCCTCGATATCTTTCTTTCTTTAGTTCAACAGCTTGGAGCAGCTGTGCATCAACTTCACCAATGAAAAACTGCAACAGTTCTTCAACCACCACATGTTTGTCCTGGAGCAAGAAGAGTACAAGAAAGAGGGAATTGAGTGGGAGTTCATTGACTTTGGTATGGACTTGGCTGCCTGCATTGAGCTTATTGAGAAGGTGAGTCACGTATTGTATATTCACAAACAAAGAAAACTATGTGATGACTTGAAAGTTTTTGTTTTTAAAAAATCATTTTATCATGACAGCCAATGGGCATCTTCTCCATCCTTGAAGAGGAGTGCATGTTCCCCAAGGCTACAGACATGACCTTCAAGAACAAAATGTATGACCAACATATTGGTAAAAGTGCCCCCTTCCAGAAACCCAAACCTGCCAAAGGCAAAGCTGAGGCCCATTTCTCTCTGGTGCACTATGCTGGCACTGTTGATTACAATGTTCTTGGCTGGCTCGACAAGAACAAAGATCCCCTGAATGACTCAGTGGTTCAACTTTACCAGAAGTCTGCAGCCAAACTGTTGGCTCACCTCTATGCAACACATGCCTCAACGGAGGGTAAGTTATATTTTAAAAAACATAATATGGATACATTTTCTTGTATTTTCATTATATTTTAAAATATACTGGTTGATTTGTAGCTGAAGTATACGAATACAATACAAATAGAATGCATTACATTTGCTTAAGTTAATAATAATAATAATAATAATAAAATGTAATCTTTTTCATTATACAGCTGAGGGTGGTGCCAAAAAAGCTGGCAAGAAAAAGGGTGGGTCTTTTCAGACCGTATCTGCTCTGTTCAGGGTAAGTATCACAAGTGACTGCCTCACTACATAACTACAATAAAATAAGTACACCACAACATTCCAAAATGCTGCTAAACGATTTGATTTTTTTTTTTCCATATTTCAGGAGAATTTGGGCAAGTTGATGACCAACTTGAGGAGCACTCATCCTCATTTCGTGCGCTGTTTGATTCCAAATGAGTCAAAGACTCCTGGTAACCTAAAATCAGTATTAATGTACACTTTTAAACTCTGCTATAATTATGCAATACAAGATTGAACTTAGCATGTCTTTAAGGTCTCATGGAGAACTTCCTGGTCATCCACCAGCTGAGGTGTAATGGTGTGCTGGAAGGTATCAGAATCTGCAGAAAGGGCTTCCCCAGCAGAATCCTCTATGGTGACTTCAAGCAGAGGTATTTACTCAAATTAACTACATTTTTGACAATATTATGATCCAATTATTTTAGTTAATTAATTTCCCTCCAATCAGATACAAAGTATTGAATGCCAGTGTCATTCCTGAGGGACAATTCATCGACAACAAAAAAGCCTCAGAGAAACTCTTGGGTTCTATTGACGTTGACCAAACTCAGTACAAATTTGGACACACAAAGGTAATCCATTTGTCTGTTAAGGGTGTTTTTTTAACTGCTACCCAAGTCAGTATATTAACTCGTGTAAAATAACACTTTGTTTTAGGTGTTCTTCAAGGCTGGTCTGCTGGGTACACTTGAGGAGATGAGAGATGAAAAACTAGCTATTCTGGTCACAATGACTCAAGCTCTCTGCAGAGGTTTCCTCATGAGGAGGGAGTTTGTCAAGATGATGGAGCGCAGGTACTGTACATATTTAGCTTAGATGAACTTGACTGCAATTTTTAAAGCAAGTATTTACTTTGAAAACGAAATCCATGCTTCTTGTCATTCCAGTTTTAAGAATCTAAACAAATCTGTCCATTTTACCCAGGGAGGCAATTTATTCTATTCAGTACAACATCCGCTCATTCATGAATGTCAAAACCTGGCCATGGATGAAGCTGTACTTCAAGATTAAGCCTCTGCTGAAGAGTGCAGAGACTGAAAAAGAGATGGCGCAAATGAAAGAGGACTTTGAGAAGACCAAAGAGGAGCTAGCAAAGGCTCTGGCTAAGAAGAAAGAGCTGGAGGAGAAGATGGTTTCTCTGCTGCAGGAGAAGAATGACCTGCTGTTGCAAGTGCAGTCTGTAAGTTAGTTCATCACACCACATGTGCATGTCTACTTAATATCCTACCTATTCTATCAAATTACTGATTTGGCAATGACATAAACTTGTTTGCATTGACTTTTAGGAAGGTGAAAACCTCAGTGATGCAGAGGAAAGATGTGAGGGGCTCATTAAAGCAAAGATCCAGCTTGAAGCCAAACTCAAAGAGACAGCTGAGAGACTAGAGGATGAGGAAGAGGTCAATGCTGAACTTACTGCGAAGAAGAGGAAGCTGGAGGACGAGTGCTCTGAGTTGAAGAAAGACATCGATGATTTGGAGCTCACCCTGGCCAAAGTGGAAAAGGAGAAACATGCCACTGAGAACAAGGTTGGTGCAGCTTCCATAATGCCTTCAAGTCTGCTGTTTACAAAATATGAACATACTTCAAAATATTAATATTAAATATTGTAACTGCAGGTTAAAAATCTGGTTGAGGAAATGATGTCTCAAGATGAGACCATTGCCAAGTTGACCAAAGAGAAGAAAGCCCTCCAAGAGGCCCATCAGCAGACCCTTGATGATCTGCAGGCAGAGGAAGACAAAGTCAACACTCTGACAAAGGCCAAGACCAAGCTGGAGCAGCAAGTGGACGATGTATGTAATCATAACAAACAGTGATTTCAGTCCCCTTGAGGATGAAAAACAAAAAATAACGCCTCATCTCTGTTGAAACAGCTTGAAGGTTCCCTGGAGCAAGAAAAGAAGCTCCGTATGGATCTTGAGCGGGCTAAAAGAAAGCTTGAAGGGGATCTTAAATTGGCCCAGGAATCCATTATGGATCTGGAGAATGACAAGCAGCAGTCTGATGAGAAAATAAAGAAGTGAGTATAATTTAACTCAGTGTTTCATAAAATGTGTTCATGTCTGACCTAGATGTATTTGTCCAGCATGACGTAGCCAGAAAAACCATCCTCTCCCTAACCAGCATACAGTATTGAAAAGGTTGTACACAAACCTGCAGTGAAAACAGGCTGTTTAAATATTTTTCTGAAAATTCAAAGTTATCACACCACAGATTAAAATCCAAACCAAATTCTCTGTGTTCAAAATTATGTTGGAAAACTAATGTGATTATGCTTCTATCAATCATTTTAAAACTAACAAAAGACAGTCATGAAATTAGCCTTGGTAAAAGTAAAAATCTCAACTCCATTTTACTTTTCTCAATATAATACTGAATGCTAGATGTAATATTTATGAATATTTGTCCCCTACAGGAAGGACTTTGAAACAAGCCAGCTTCTTGGCAAGATTGAGGATGAGCAAGCACTTTGTGCTCAGCTTCAGAAAAAGATCAAAGAACTTCAGGTTGGTACAGTATCTTAATAGTTTCCAACACTGACTTTGGATGATGCAGATGTGTTTTACTTGTAAACAGAAATATATTAGAATGTAGCTGTTTTTTTCAACATGTAAATATTAGGCTCGTATTGAGGAGCTGGAGGAAGAAATTGAGGCTGAGCGGGCTGCTCGGGCCAAGGTGGAGAAGCAGAGGGCTGATCTCTCCAGGGAACTTGAGGAAATCAGCGAGAGGCTCGAAGAAGCTGGTGGAGCAACATCTGTTCAGATCGAGATGAACAAGAAGCGCGAGGCCGAGTTTCAAAAGTTGCGTCGTGATCTGGAAGAGTCCACCCTGCAGCATGAGGCCACCGCTGCAGCTCTCCGCAAGAAGCAGGCAGACACCGTGGCCGAGCTGGGAGAACAGATTGATAACCTCCAGAGAGTCAAACAGAAGCTGGAGAAAGAGAAAAGCGAGTACAAGATGGAAATTGATGATCTCACAAGCAATATGGAGTCTGTCGCGAAAGCAAAGGTAATGTAAAAAGCATTTCAACAAAAATTACTCTGCTTTACTCCAGCCTTTATTTGGCTCTCAGAGAATGAGACTATATTGTGTTACTTTACACAACTTTTGTCAATACAGACCAATCTGGAGAAAATGTGTCGTACTCTTGAGGATCAACTGAGTGAGCTAAAGACTAAAAATGACGAACACGTGCGACAACTGAATGACATTGGGGTGCAAAGGGCAAGACTGCAAACAGAAAATGGTGAGAAAAATGTACTGCATGTATTTTTTTAGTAATCCTAATCTCATATTTCCAACACAAGCCCATATTTGCATTTAGAATAACTCTAACTCTCCGTCTCTCCTCAGGTGAAATCAGTCGTCAACTGGAGGAGAAAGAAGCCCTGATCTCACAGCTGACAAGAAGCAAGCAGGCTTATACCCAGCAGATTGAGGAGCTGAAGAGGCACATTGAAGAGGAAGTTAAAGTAAGAGGGCTATCACAGAACTGCAGTATTACATGATTAAAAGCAGATCGGTTCAAAGCTGTAAGTCAGACACGTGTAGTTCAGTTTATAAAAAATGGCTGTACTTATTTTTAAGGCCAAGAACGCTCTGGCTCATGCGGTTCAGTCGTCTCGTCATGACTGCGACCTGCTCAGAGAGCAGTATGAGGAGGAGCAGGAGGCCAAAGCTGAGCTGCAGCGTGCAATGTCCAAAGCCAACAGCGAGGTGGCTCAGTGGAGAACCAAGTATGAGACTGATGCCATTCAGCGCACTGAGGAGCTGGAGGAGGCCAAGTAAGTCATTACAATTTAAACTTTGTCTACCCACTACTAATGTGTGTCATCAATAATATACTGAAAGTTTGTAATTCAAATATTCTTTATCAGGAAAAAGCTTGCCCAGCGTCTTCAGGATGCAGAGGAATCCATCGAGGCTGTGAATGCTAAATGTGCCTCCCTGGAGAAGACAAAGCAGAGACTTCACGGTGAAGTGGAAGACCTGATGATTGATGTGGAGAGAGCTAATGCTCTGGCTGCTACCCTCGACAAGAAGCAAAGGAACTTTGACAAGGTTAGATTTTTATTTATGCCTCAGGTGCTTAAATGAATTCACATTGTAGAATTGTGAATTTCTGAAACACATTTTTTATGTTTTCAGGTTCTTGCTGAGTGGAAGCAGAAGTATGAGGAGAGCCAGGCAGAGCTGGAGGGAGCTCAGAAGGAGGCTCGTTCTCTCAGCACTGAGATGTTCAAGCTGAAAAATTCATATGAAGAAGCTCTGGATCACCTTGAGACCCTGAAGAGGGAGAACAAGAACCTGCAACGTATGCAAAGTTTTAGAAAAGCAGAATAGTGAACTCACTACTATACGTATCACCCTTTTAGAAAGCTGTGGCGTATGCTTTGTATAAAAGGACAAGTGTGGAAGAGTGTGCCCCCCAGTGGGCCAACAGGTTCAATGTGCACTTCAAACCAACACCAAATGCTATATACTACAGTTTTTTTGTTTGTTTTTTTATAAATGCACATGGGTAAAGTGTATTACATCTGAATGTCTACCAAAGAGACAAAATAGTTCATTACAACTTTAAATAATAATTATGCCTGTTATTTACAGAGGAGATCTCTGATCTAACCGAGCAACTTGGTGAGACTGGAAAAACCATTCATGAGCTGGAGAAAGGGAAAAAGACTGTTGAGGCAGAGAAGTGTGAACTCCAGACTTCACTTGAAGAGGCAGAGGTACTGTCTTACAAAATCTCTCTTATTACACACAATTTTAAATTATTCTGGACCTACACATTGACATTTATTTTCTGTCAAGGCTACCCTGGAGCATGAGGAATCCAAAATTCTCCGCATTCAGCTTGAACTCACCCAGGTCAAGAGTGAAGTTGACCGGAAAATTGCAGAGAAGGATGAAGAAATCGAGCAGATCAAGAGGAACAGCCAAAGAGTGATTGAGTCCATGCAAACAGCTTTGGATGCTGAGGTCAGAAGCAGGAACGATGCTTTGAGAATCAAGAAGAAGATGGAGGGAGACCTCAATGAAATGGAGATTCAGCTGAGCCATGCCAACCGCCAGGCAGCTGAAGCCCAGAAACAGCTGAGAAATGTGCAGGGACAGCTTAAGGTATGGTAGCTCGTTAAACAAGACTGCAGGCAAAAATTACATTATTTAGAATGCAGTGCAAATGGGTTCTTATTATTTGTTTAGGATGCGCAACTGCACCTTGATGAAGCTATTAGAGGTCAGGAGGAAATGAAGGAGCAGGTTGCAATCGTGGAGCGCAGGAACAACCTGATGCTGGCTGAGATTGAGGAGCTGAGAGTTGCTCTGGAGCAGACAGACAGAAGCCGCAAAGTGGCTGAACAGGAGCTGGTTGATGCCAGCGAGCGTGTGGGGCTGCTGCACTCTCAGGTAACTAAAGATCCAAATAATGACATGATAAACACCTGACAACTGAAAATTCCTTACGTAAACCACTGTTTGTTTAGAACACCAGCCTCATCAACACCAAGAAGAAGCTGGAGACTGACCTCCTGCAGATCCAAGGTGAAGTGGAAGATTCTGTCCAGGAAGCAAGAAATGCTGAAGAAAAGGCCAAAAAGGCCATCACTGATGTGAGTAATCCTCACACTTCACTACATAATCATGTAAAATATGCAGTGCACCACATGACAGAACTCAGCTTGTATTTAAAGATTTATCCACTGTGTCTAGTGATCTTGCACTTGCACCCCCACTAGGGGTCGCCAAAGCTTCACAGGGGTCTTCTGAATTTCAAGGGGTGAAAGAAAACTTTTAAAAAAAAATCTCTAAGATCTATATCTCAGCATTTCATTCACTTCTGCAAAGGATGAAATTAAATTATAATTTTTAAAGTTTATATTATTATTTAGGATAGAAACTTAAAAAGATCTCACAGGATAAGGGCATGGGGTAGACCTATATTCACAGAGCCTTTTTCCTCTGCTAAACAGCCTTTTCTGCATTAGACAAGTACGCAGTTAAAAACAACCAAAGACCTAAAAGAATAAACGCCACTCGTCTGGGAGAAGAAAACTCTAAATAAAACTCTAAATTTTTCAAAAAAGAAACCTGTTGAAAAGGAAAAAGTACATGATACAGACAGAGACTTGTATAAAAAAGCCCCTAGAAATATCAGGAAATTTAATCTCTGATGCAATATTCAGAGGAAATAATCTGCTCAAAATTCATCCAAATTGCTCATTGCTTTACACAAACGTCCAGCCGTTATTGTGTTACAAAAGGGGTTGAAACATTAGACTGCTATAGGCTTCTATCCAATAATCAATAATAAAATTCAACAACATTTCAGGCTGCCATGATGGCTGAAGAGCTGAAGAAGGAGCAGGACACCAGCGCTCATTTGGAGAGGATGAAGAAGAACCTGGAGGTGACAGTGAAGGACCTGCAACACCGTCTGGATGAGGCTGAGAGTCTGGCCATGAAGGGCGGCAAGAAGCAGCTCCAGAAACTAGAGGCCAGGGTAAGTGTCACGAGGATCAACCTATTTATATTTACTAGAAGAATATTTTGCATTTTAAAATTACTATGTTCTTCTTCATTCAAGGTTCGAGAATTGGAGGCTGAAGTTGATGCTGAACAGAGGCGTGGTGCTGATGCCATCAAGGGAGTGCGAAAATATGAGAGAAGAGTAAAGGAGCTCACCTATCAGGTAAATTACTTTTTACAACACTAATACTTAAACTACTACTACTTTTAATGGTGATAATAATATGTGGCCATAACAACTGTAGGCTTAAAGTGATATTCCACCACCACGTGATCATCCACTCAATATGTACTCACCTCTATGCCGATGTGAGGATGGGTGAAGATCTTCAGTTCACAAAACAATCCTGGAGTTTCAGCAGAAAACAGGGTTGCAGCTAGTGGCAGTGATTGGAGACCAAATGTAAATGTCCAAAATAACACAAAACAAACACAAAATGTCTCCATTCTGCTCGTGTGGTGTAATCCAAGTGTCTGCAAGCCGCGACATTAAAATTTCACCACAAAAGATGCCATGTACGCCATGTTTTTAGCCAAAATGTCAACTGTAGCCTGTAGCAGGTAGCATGTAAACTTGGCATCGATCTCGCGAGACTTCGTATATCTCTTAATGGACGCACGTGTGAAAATATCACATCACCTGTTCATCGCATCACATCGGCATAGAGGTGAGTACATATTGAGTAGATGATCACATAGTGGTGGAATATCACTTTAAGCTAGTATTTATTTTGTATTAAAACGTTTATCATTCCTGCTTAACATCAGACTGAGGAGGACAAGAAGAATATTGCCCGCCTTCAGGACCTGGTGGACAAGCTGCAGCTCAAAGTGAAATCCTACAAGCGGCAAGCTGAGGAGGCTGTGAGTAATAATAATTCTCATAACGACACACATTCTAAAAATGTCACTCAGTCCACAGGTTTTGACTTCACTGTGCCTTCACATACAGGAGGAGCAGGCCAACACTCACCTGTCCAGGTACAGGAGGGTGCAGCATGAGATGGAGGAGGCTCAGGAGAGAGCTGACATCGCTGAGTCTCAGGTCAACAAGCTAAGGGCAAAGAGTCGTGAAATTGTCAAGGTAATAAAAAACTATCTGAGATGAATCAATTTAGGAGAAATATTCACTTAATTAAGGATTCAACTTTTAAGTTTGTTTTGAAATTATATTATCTGGCCAAATATTTCACTTGCCATTTTTCTGTCATTTCAGACCAAGGAAGCAGAGGAGTGAAGAAGAAATCAAGCTTATACAGTACCAAGAGATCATACAATATGAGTATCTTGTTACTTGTTCACTGAAGCATGTTAAGCATGCTGTGATAACCAAAAGCCAATAAAAGGAACATAGTTTGAAGCATATGTTTTGTCTTTCCTTTCATTTTTGAATGACTAATTTAAAAATTGAATATAGCATACAGATGTTTTCAAGCCTTCGGGGGCTTACTACACTATGATTTGTTATGTAATTTAGACCAGAAACTAGACAGACTAGATACCTGTTATAAAAATTATAAAATCAAATACAGTACATGGCACAATATCATAGAATACCATACATAACAAAAGTCCAAGTCGAAGTCCAAGTTTGTTAAAGTTAATTAATTTACTAAATGCTGATTTTACAGGACTCAAAGCCCTGTAAGAAAAAGAAAACGTGCAAATATTCAACATTCCTTTGAATTAATGTCCTCATGTCCTAAATCAAATGAGATTTTTTTCTTGATTAAAAATGTATACTTTATAATCCCAAAATATGCATAAATTCTATACGTACTTTGTATTTATGTATGTTTTGGTGTAGCCTGCAATTATTTTGTAAAGCTTGATCCAAATAATAATTTAAATGGATTAAATAAAAATTATATCATTGTCCAGTGAATTTTGACGCAATAATTAAAAAATTTACATTTATTATCATACAGGAAACAATTAAAAGTAACATAAAATCAGTTACAATTAAACAGGCCTGACTTAGTTAAAACTGGTCTAACGCGGGTTCCTGTTCTGCAGCACATAAGACAAAATCACATCAGTCAGACAGTCAACAAAAACCAAAAACAAAAAGACAAACCAACCATTTGAATGTCTTTGTATACTGAAACCAAATAAATTGATAAACGACCCACATTCCTGTCTGTTTCCTGGAATGGTCATAGTACAGTACAACTTCCAAAACAACCAGCCTTGACAGAATTGTCTTTTGAAGTATGGCAGCTAAAACCTATATTTAGTCAGATTTGGCTGAGAGGTGCAATGATTTATTGATTATGAAACAATTATCAAATCAGTCGCCTACTATTTTAATAATCGATTAATCTGTTTGAGTCATTAGTTGAGAAAAAAATCTTTGATTCGAGTTTCTTCAATCTAAATATTTTCTTCCTCTCTGACAGTAAACTAGATATCTTTGGAGCATGGACAAAACAAGACATTTGAGGATGTCCTCTTGGGCTTTGGGAAACACCAATTGACTTTTTTCACCATTATTTTACATGTTTTGGACCAAACAACTAATCGAATTATCTAGAAAACAATCGACAGATTAATCCATAATGAAAATAATCCTAAATTGGAGCCCTGTTTTGGCCAAAACAATATTGGGTTACAGTACAGTACAGTAAAAAGTTATATTATATGTTATATTATCGAAAGTGCAACATGGCTGCAGACCCAGAACCAAACTGCAATTTTTTGAAAAAGGAAAAATGTGTGAGAAAACTTAAAGTGATATTCCACCACTGAATGACCGTCCACTCAATATGTACTCACCCCTGTGACGCTGGGTGAAGATCTTAAGTTCACAAAACAATCCTGGAGTTTGTAGCATGTAGCAGGTAGCATGTAAACATGGCGTCGATCTCGCAATATTTTCACACGTGCATCCATTAAGAGATATACGAAGTCTCGCGAGATCGACGCCATGTTTACATGCTACCTGCTACAGGCTACAGTTGACATTTTGGCTAAAAACATGGCATAAATGGCATCTTTTGTGGTTAAATTTTAATGTCGTGGCTTGCAGACACTTGGATTAAACCACACAAGCAGGATGGAGACATTTTGTGTTTGTTTTAGGGCTGGGCGATATGGCTGAAAAATATATCACGATATAAGTGTTTCATATCGGTCGATATCGATAATTATTGATTTTTTTTTACCTATTTGAAATAAGGACCAGGAGAAAAAAAATTTTGAATTTAAATACTTGTGTCAATGTGCAAATATAGACATTAAATAAATGCTTAAACAAATAAAATACGCAAAGTATTTTGTAAATATGAAATTAGTGTACACCTGTGCTAAGCAGTAGCATGTCCTTCGCTAAATGATATGCCACTGCCCCCGTTATTTCTTTGTGACGTTTTGATTTTTGTCATATGGCACTGCTGCCGAGTACCTCTCCATGGTGGTCTGTTGCCGCTTGTGTGGTGTTTCACCTGTACCAGCAGATGTCTATGGCTGTGGCTGTTGACACTGTTGTACTGCAACGGATGAGAGCAGCTGAGGTGGTAAAATAAATTCATCGTATTGCCAGACTTGGTAGGGACGACGACCTTGCATAGTTTGCGGACAACATCGGTCTGACTTTTATCGGATTTAAAATATCTGAAATACTGCCAAACTGGCGAAATGACCTTTCCTCTTTTATCCACAATTTCCTCTCGCGCTGTCGCACTCATTTTCTCCTTTCACTCCACGCCGTTCTTGTTGTTAAAGCAGTAATGAGGCACGATGGCGCAACCAAACTTGAAACTGGTAACGTGCATGTCACTCAACAGGTTGTTGCTAGGTTACCAGCAAGGAGTGAGTAAGTTTGTTCATGCCACCAACCTTGCTTAGCTGGGCCGAGAGAGGCCGAGAGGCTAAAGCCCGTCCTCGGCCTACATCCCCCTGAGTGCCTTGCGGTTCGGGATCAGGGTTTTCTTCCTGTTTTTTTCTAACGGAGTTCAGTGAAATTATCGAACGTTCTATCGAAAGTATTTTCTATTGATACTGATCACGTGTCTATCGCGATAGATATCGTTATCGTTTTATCGCCCAGCCCTAGTTTGTTTTGTGTTTTTTTCTTACATTTACATTTGGTCTCCAATCACTGCCACTAGCTGCAAACCTGTTTTCTGCTGAAACTCCAGGATTGTTTTGTGAACCTAAGATCTTCACCCATCCTCACATCGGCATAGAGGTAAGTACATATTGAGTGGATGATCACGTAGGGGTGGAATATCACTTTAAGAAGTACTGGTGTGCTACAGAGATGGCCTAGCCTAGAAATCCTGTTCTTCAGATGAAAGAAAACATGATTATTTGGTGCAGACCCCAACAAACATTACAGCATCATAGTTTTTTTTTTTCTACAGTAAAAAAACAGTAAAAATGGTATTGCATATCGCAATTGCACCTTCAATATAATCACAGTATGATTTTTTTTATACCATAGCATTGTGCAGCCCTAGTCAGAACTTAATTAAGTTACATTATTTTGCAGAGCTAATTTGTTTCATGGAGGAAACTGGAGGTAACGTTAATTTGGTTTCAGATGCAGTTTGAAATTCAGTTCGGTTTGTTGCTACCAACATTAAATGACAGAATGAGATAACCTTAACAATTAACGTTAAAGCTACAGTGTGTAATTTTCAGTGACATCTAATGGTCAGACTGCAGATTGCAGCGACATGAACCTCTCCCCCCCACCGCTCCTCCTCGTCCAAGAATACGGTGGCCGTCAGGGGACAAAATGGCTTCCGCAACGTCCACATCACCTACCTTGTCAAGTGATGAGGTTTGTTTACATAGATTATGTTATAAATATTATTTCATTAGTCTTTGTAGGATATACATTTCACGTAAGATAGCGAATATACCTGTTATTTGTTCCACATCGTCGTCATGTTTTATCGAGCTGCTTAGCATGGTGATATAAACCACTCTGGCGAAGTAATTGCAGTCGTTTAGCATGATAGCGAGATTGTGTTGGCTGGAAGCATATATTCCCCGTTTACAGACTCCAAGTCTTGATTGTGGCACGGGGGTTAGAAGGCGAGGAAGAGGGAGAGGAAGGGGGCAGAGAGGCCGAGGTGGCCGTGCAGCCAGGGCCAGGCGAGGGAGCGGTGCCAGCGGGGGAGCGGAGGAGTGGGGTGTTACTTGTGTGAGTAACCAGCCTTATGCCGGTGGCTATTATATAGCGTTAGCCAAAGTTACTTCACTATAAAATACAATTATGTGTGTAGGATGAATTACCTGTCCAGCAGAAAACAGGCAATTTGAGCGTCACTTTGAAAACATTTGTCTTCCATCAGTGATTTCCATCGTGTAAACGCTGTGCCGATGTTGATTCGTGTTTTTTGCCGTCTCTTGTCACACTGGCGTTTACTCTCGTCGTGTTTCCGCTTCTTAGATGACGGTCGTTCAGTGTCCGCTGCTTTTTGTTGTGGTACAGAGTAGATATGATCCTCCATTTGTCTGAATTTTGGCTGCACAGTGCCAGACAGTCTGCCAGTAATCACCCGCGTCTGTCGTCCTCTTCAGCTTCCGTGTTAATGATGCGGCGTCTACGTAAGCACATAATGGCGATCTCTAGAGTCGCTGTTCATGTAATTTGTCGGCTCTGCGCTGCCGTAGCGCAAGATGTCAGCCTCCATAAATGCGCGACCCGCTCCTATGTAATTATAAATAGCGATTTCTAAGGCAACGCAAACATAAAGGTTAAGAGTCTGAGTTCGTTGATGATAATAAATAACATACTTATGTATAATATATTTCATTTTTGTCAGTAAATCCCTGTAAATATTACACACTGTAGCTTTAAGCTAACGGTATATGAGGTGTATCAACAGTATCTTAAGTTTGACTTATAACTAAATTTTATTAATTAATTTTGTTTAGTTAGTAATGTTGTTTTTAAACGTTTTTGCAGTGACGCTAGTGCTAACCCTGGCGGTTGGAGTTGATAAACTGTTCTAATTTAACTGCCAGCCGTTGGACAACACGTAACTTACTTGTTCTGAAGACATTTCGACGTGACTCAAAACTCTTCTCTTCATCTGGAATAAAAAATAGTCTCTGGACTGCATAATCATTATGTTTGTCCGAGTTGTTAGCCTCTTTTCACAAACTTTTGGGGGTTTGATTTTCTATTTGAGAGAGAACTGAGCTGGACTACTGTCATGTCTGGAAGGAAACCATTGACTTATGGAATTCTCGCGATATTTGGGAGAACGCTATAGTTTAAAAAAAATATGATAAGATTACGGGTAGAAAACACTTATGTTCTTTTAAAAACAACAACAACAACATTTTGTTCTGTTCAAAGTGAACAAGAGTAGAATAAGGTAAGAGGCTATTAGCAGGTAAAAAAAAAAGTGTAATAAGGGTAAAAAACAATAGTTAAAAAAACAAAAAAAAACAGTGGGCGGCATCGTAGATGGACTGTAAAGGTGACATTTTGTCACCTTGCATATTTTTGTGCAATATATTGCACAAAAAATAGAAATGCATCAGAATCAATGTTGTTGCTAATCACTGACATATCCCACACTCTAAAATCTACCAATAATCCATTTCTTATATTGATGTAATTGCGTTTTATTTTACAAAAGTGGGATCATCTCTTTGAAGAGTTAAAATTCTGAAAATTAACATTTTGTATGATCAGGACTTAAGTTGGTGAAAAGATTTAATCAAAAGAAAACTGAAAAAAATATTAATGTGTAGTATTTTATAGCAGTTTTAGAAAGGGGACATTTTTGTCCTGTGGGTGTAAATTTGGCGCTATCTTCAAAAGTCTGACAATGCAAAAAAATTAAAAATGCATGAAAATCAATGTTCTTGCTATTCATTGACATATCTATTTCGATACCCATTACGTCTTATTAGTGTACTGTAAAATAAAGTGGCACCCGTTTTTTCCTCATAATTTTAGGCTGATTGGTCCATAGTAGGCTACGTCAGATTTCTGTCAGATTTGCTGCGGACAAGCTCCAGTCCGGTCACTCACTCACACAAACATACACGACATAAACAAGAGACAGCTGTCTTTAACATAGAGAGCAGCATCATTTCACCACCTGGAAATGACGCTGCTGGAGCAGAGCTTCTTAATCAAGTTGTTTAGGGTTTTTTTAAATTATTATTTTGCTTTAAAGTTTATTCGTCTTCTTTACCTTTGTTCAATAGACAGAATAGACTGACGACCAAAAATACACTGAGGGGGAGTGGGGCATACATAGAAAGAGGGAGGCTCTACTGTATGGTATAAACACAGGAGTGTGTTCTTGCTTTGGGTCACCAGAGGTCAGCATTGCACGGTGTAAATACTGCTGCTGTCAACGGGAGAGCTCGGTCAATGGCATGTAAAGCGTAGGATATACTGCAGTCCGTGATGTTTTGTGTTGTTCACAGATCATGTTTCTTTTATTTTAAAGGATGATTACTGTGCTCAGTGGGTGCAGGGTCAGGTTAATAGACCAGGTTTCTGGGATGAGCTCTTCGCCAGTTTGGGATGCGCAGTGCGCCTCGGTGCCGCCGCTGACTGGGACTGCTGCAGTGTAAACAAGACTGTCCGAGCGAGGCTGCAACCACCGTCTGAGAGCGAAAACACACCGTCACACTGCCAGTGTTAGTTGACTTCTCAGCTCTGTAGACGAGCACAGTTTCATCATGAACGGTCGGTGGTTTTTAAGTGCGCAACGATTTCCACCCTGCAGCGGAAAAGAGAAGCTGGCCTGATTTTCTGCTTTTAATTAAACTGGACATCTGTCAGTCTGCACATCTGCCACTTCTGAGCAAATGTTCGTCTTGTCTTTGGATTAATCAGATGGACTTTGCTGCCGAGGAAGTCTTACTCTCTCGAATCTCAGGAAAATGTCAGACAACCAGGAAAGCCCAGCTGCTGAGGACACGACTCCGTCCGGGAGCACGACCTTGCCTCCGCTCCGGCCGCCCTGCGAGCGCCTCTCCTGCCACAAGAGCAGCGTGTGCTCCCGCTCCTACTTCGTGGTGGTCATGGTGTTTTTTCACGTATACATCATTAATGTGATCGCGCTGCTGTTTTACGTGCACTACAGCAGCGGGCAGGAAGATGCCAGCCGGGGTCGTGATGCTCCCAGCAGTGACCAGCGGCGCGCCGAGTCGGGACGGCCACCATCAAAGCCCGAGTTTCTGCGTGATGTCTCTCTGACAAGAATCGAAGGGATCAGGGTGAGTAATGTGATGATGTATCCCACTCCTACTTTTTATTTACTCCCTCTGCCTTTCTGTCTCTTATGCGCACTAAGCACCAGGAAATCACTTATCTGGTTGATCTGTTCAGGTGGGACATGTCCAGAAGGTGTCACTGGTACCAGGCAAAGTACATGAGATGCGCACTCTGAGTCTGAAACCTCTGCTGTTTGGTAAGAACCAAAACAACCATGTGGCAAAACAACCCACATGAGCCTCTAGTGGCCAAACTGGTTCCTACTTCTGAATAAGGCAAACATTTGATTCATTCACCGCCCACTTCACCTCTTTTGTTTATTTCAATCACTCACCCCAAACACACAGCCTAGTGTGGAACAGTGGTTCTCAACCTAGGGGTCTGGTCCCCTAATAAGGCTGTGAGATAATTTATGGTGGTCACCTGATGGTTGTGGAGGGAAACAAAACTAAAATATTGATATCTAAAAAGACAGTTCACCCCCAAATCAAAAATACATATATTCCCCTGGCTTGTAGTGCGGTTTATCCATCAAGAATTTTTTTGGTGTGATTTGCAGAACCTTAACCCTCTTAACACTCTTTCCAGTATAATGTAACTAGATGTCACACAGCTTGTGGTGCTCAAAGCAGCAAAAAATGCATTTTGAAAATTCAAAACTATCGTCTCATTCCAAAAATCATGATCTGATTAGTCAAGATAATCCACAGACCTTGTTGTGAGCAGTTTAATGTAGGAACGACTTTCTCTCTAGCAGAAAGAAAGCAGTTCAGGTAGATTCTGAAGTAGTCTCGGTAGATTGTACTGCCGATAGAAAGCAGTTCTGACATGAAACTGCACACAAGGTCTGTGGATTATTTTGAGTAACCGGGTCATGGTAAAGAGACACTGGTTTTTGATTTTTCATGTATATTTTTTGGTGCTTTGAGCACCACAAGCCGAGATCCATTTAGTCCCATTATACTGGAGAGAAGCAGACATCTCTTTGGCCAATAACCCCAATACTCTACAATTCACACAAAAATAAAATCTAGATTGATAAATAGCACTACAGACCAGGGGGGAAATGTGTATGTTTGATTTTGTCCCTTTAACATATGGGGCAGCATTCAAAAATGTGCAAAATCCAGCTGGACTCAAGAAAAACAGCCTGCTCACTGATGGTTAAAACTATAAAGCAGCACAAAAATGACAATTATTGACATAAACCACCATGTTATGAACAAACAAACACTAACAAAAAGTAACATTTGCAAGCAAACTTATAACAAACAATAGCAAACGTAAACTAATCAGTCCAGCACTTGGCATGATGGGAAATGAGGCCTTATTTTAGACTGGGGAATGTTTTTTAAATTATATATAATTTGCCTTAGAGTGCGTTTGTGAGAGTCAAAGCAGTGGTCTTTGTGTTTGTGTTTTGGGGGGTCACAACCAGAAAAGGTTTAGAACCACTGGTATAGAAGAACAGAATAGAATAGTCAGCCTTTATTGTCATTGTACAGAATACAATGAAATTAGGATTGCTACTCCTGATCAGTACAAAAAAAAAAAAGCCACATATACAAAAATATACTAAATATACAACAGTATACAGAAACAAAACAACCACAGTAAGTAAAAACCACACCATAGGTAAAAATAGAATAAGTAAAGTAAAATAATAGAATAGAAAACTGGAATAAAACTAGTAATCTAGACTAAGAACAATGCAATCTGGACTGTAATGTACACAGTATGTGAATGCTCAGATCAATGAAGGCTGCATGAAATAGGCTGATAAGTCCTGAGGCAACTACTCCCTCAACAATGCACACCGGACGCAATTAAAGGCTTATAGCTGACTGAGAAACACAACTAGAGATACATCGACATACAGCTTGTTGTCATTAGATTATATGTTCTGGAGTAGACTGGACTCTTCAGTGTTGAGTGTTGACATTAATGTTTCAGTGCAACATCAGTTGGTCTGCAAAACTGGCAACTGACTAAATGATTGTCTACATTAGGGCTATAACTAACTATTATTTTGACTGTCAATTACTCTCTGATTATTTTATCTGTTTTTTTCTATACTTCTTACAATTTCCCAGAGGCCAAGATGGAAACCCAGAGATTTTCAATAGGAGTTTTGCATTTCTGCTTGATTAGAATATAGTTGAATATAAAAAACATTGCTTAAATTTCTGTGGATCTGCTAACTGATTTGTTAACTAATCACTTCAGCTGCAGAAAACTAGAGCCATTTGTAAAATATCACATTGGTACAATACAGTATGACAAGGTAGCTTTCCGACTGATTGACTTTAATTTATTTATGTGTCCTGCACCATATGTTTACAAGACACAGAGCAGCAACAACAGCCAGGATGGCCATTTCAGAAGATCACATTTCCATGAAAGAAACATCTTATTATGTTGGATACAGTGTACTGTCTTAATTGCCATGCATTTTCTATAAATTTTGCTAAAACCAAAATGTCCTCATTAAAGAGACAATGCAACATATTGTGAGGCAGTGAAACAGAGAATACAATTCATCCTCAACAACACCAAGCTCACAAAAAAAAAAAAAAACCACACACACACACACACACACACACACACACACACACACACACACACTGCTGTTCAGGAATACTTTATATCTGCCTACCTCAGTTCTCAGTGGTAGAGCACCAGTTCTGAAGTGGGCACATGGAGACCTCTGCCCTCTCCTTAATGTTATATAAGGTTCTGTGTGCAGTAATCTTTGATTTGAACGTAGCTTCTGAGCCTTGGCTTAGAATAAATCTCATCTTAACATTGTTCCTTATGGATCTTTAGTAGCTTTTGTTTGACTATATTTATATTAAATCGGAAATTGTTCCAGTAGCAAATGAGAAAATGTGAAGCATGCAGCAGAGAAAATGCTGCAATGATGCAGCCCTGTTGACCCAAGAGATTTTCCTCTGTGTATAATAACTGTTTCTGCAGAGATCCCAGAGTTTTTGTCCGAGGATGAGTGCCGTGTTGTGATGCAGCTTGCACAGCTGAAGGGTCTGATGGAGAGTCAGCTGATGGTGCAGGATGGGCAGGAGGAGCTGGCCAAGGAGCTAAACCTCAGCCCAGAGGAGATCTTTAACCTGCTTGATATCAACCAGGATGGACAGTTGCAGCTGCATGAGGTGTATGTCAGTCTGTGGACTGTGAGCACATACTTTTTTATGTATGACATACAGAAGTTGTTTGGTTTGGAGTTAGTTAACTCATCCTGTTTTTGCTATTGTATGTACAGATACTTACTCATTCTCGAGTGAGGGACGGCATCTGGCTCACACCGGAAAATCTGCGAGAAATCTATGCAGGGCTCAAAGCTGACAAGGACGGTAATGGTAAGAAATCAACTTCAGTCAGCATTTTATGTCTCTTGTTTTGTCAATGTCACAGATTAGTAGCTTATTTCATAGTTTATTTACATATTTGTATGTAAATTTATATCTAAAGTTGTAAGTCTTATTTGTGAGATAATCTCAAACATTTTTATACACTTCATTAAAAATGCTGCACATGAACTAGTTTTTAAATGCCAGGAGGGACAACAGTGGTGGGTTTTGGCAAAAACTTTGGGTCAGAAAGTTTTATCTTGGTTTTTTTTTCTACAGATGTTTAAATTTCTTTCAGTATGTGGCTTTTTTTTTTTTTACTATAAAAACTGCACACATTGACTGTACTGCATACATCACTTCTGTTACAAACACAATGTTTAAATCGTACATAATGTGGTCCCCAACCTTTTTGTCTTGTAAAACCTTAAACTCAGACAATGCCTACTTGTAACCCCTCTTGTAAGGCTGTGGTCCAGTATGAACATGACAGTAATTTTTCCTCTCTAATTGGTTCATTTGCAGGACCTTTAGAGGTCCGAAGGGGTTGGAAAGTAGAGAAAAAAGCACAGCTCTCCTTGTATTAGATTTAACTGAGGTAGTGGAGCTAAAGAATCATGAAACTGAATAAAATAAGCACTCACACTCAAATCTGTGCAAAAATCTTTTTAATTAGTGAGCATTCAGTCAGAGACCTTCTCCAAGAGATGAACGGGTAGTCTGTTCATGCCTCTGACCGCTAATTAAAAAGATTTTTGCACAGATTTGAGTGTGCAGACTTTATTCATTCAGAGGTCAGAAGGGTTGAAATAACCCAGTACTTGACAGAATATAAAATCCATCTTAAACTCATATCAGACTCAATTTAAACACATAGTATTAGAAATGCATCAGGAATGTGTTTAGAAAAAAGAACAAATTAAACATTTTCTTAAACTATGGTACTAATGGTGAAAACCTGGATCTATCTTCAGTATACTGTATACTGTGTGTAGTTACTATATGTCTCTATGAGAGAGAGAGTGAATAATGTCAGAACACACAGCATCAGAATAATATTTCATTCTCATATTTTGGACAGGTTTGTTGAGTCTCGAGGAGTTCAGGGTCCTGAGCAATGATGCCTTCCAGCGCTTCCTGGTGGAGCGAGGGGTGAAAAGGAGTCAGCTGGTGAGGAACAGCAGACATACCTGGCTGTACCAGGGAAAAGGAGCACACCAGGTCCTCCAAGACATCAAGATGAGGTGAACAAGTCAAACCATGTTCTCTGATTGCTATCACAATATTTCAGGCCATTATCACAACATGGACTTATTTTTGTGTTCAAAATTATACTAATATTATCATTATCAATATGACAGGGCACATCCCTATACTGTATGTTAAATAACTATGAGGTGCATTTTTTTTTACAAATTGAAAAGACCGTGGACATTTTTTTCTCAGACCTCCAATGTCTCCAAAGATTTTTCTTCACCTCTCTTTAACAAAGGGTGACCCGCCTCACTCGGCTCCCGCCCACATTAGTGGACCTCAGTGAGCCACTCCAGGTGGTTCGCTATGAGGAGGGAGGACACTACCACGCCCACCACGACAGCGGCCCTGTGTATCCCGAGACAGCCTGCACACACACACGCCTCGCGGTCAACACCTCCACTCCTTTTGAGACGTCTTGCAGGTGAGATTACTGAGGTGCACAGTGTTGACTGAGATGACTGAAGTGTCTGTGAAAGTTCAGATCTGAATTCATCCGTCCACTGTGATTACTAAACTGTGTGTTGACACTTCATTGTGACGGCTGGCATGTTAGTTTTTGTGAATCTACATTGTCAAGTTGGAAAAAACTGGTGTGCTTGCCACTTGTGTGCAAAGTGTTTGTATGTGTGTGTTTGTGTGTAGGGTTTGTTTGCACCATACATGTGTGTGTCAATTTTAATCTGTGTTGCACACCTAGGTACATCACAGTTCTCTTCTACCTGAACTCTGTTGAGGGGGGTGGGGAGACCGCATTCCCTGTGGCAGACAACAGGACCTATGATGAAGTGGTGCGTAATTGTGTGTGGGTCTGGAAATGTGTAGGACAGCCCTGCAAAAGTATTGTGTACATACTGTGCATGTCTTTCATATCTGTGTTAACTCACTTGTTTGTCATTTAGTGCATGGATCTGATGTTAAACAAACAGTGTCACTGAGTTCGACTGTGTGTTTTAGTCTCTCATACAGAACGACGTTGATCTTTTGGACACCAGAAGGAATTGTAACAAAAGTAACCTGAAGGTGAAGCCAACCAAAGGCACAGCTGTTTTCTGGTACAACTACCTTTCTGATGGAAGAGGTAGGATTCCCATCAAACATTACAGCACATTTTATTTTTTCAGCCTTTATTTAATCAGGTTTGTCCCACTGAGATCAAGGATCTGTTTTTCAAGGGACATCTGACCAAGAATAGCAGCAACAAAGAGTTTCAACAGTAAATTACAAGCAGACGTAGATTTGAGTGACATTAGAATGACCAGATAAAACAACCTAGACACAATGGATTTCACCATAGCTTTAAAAATCGTTTAAGGTTACTAACATGCTAAAAACTTAAAGCTTTTTCCCCCAAATTCAGTTCAGGTTTGGGAAAAACAAATCAAAATGTCCAGAGAATGAAGATTATGATTTTCAAATATCAAGAGCTGAGGCTTTCATATACAACACATTTCCATAGTGGATAACACCAATTTCTAAAATTTCTATAAAGAGAAACAAGACTTTTCTCTACAGTAAAATCCTTGTATTATTGCAATATATGTTGTAATAAAAATGCAAATTGGCAACGACTCATTTAATTTTCATTTGATGTTTAATGCATATATACACTGTGTGCCACATTGTCTGCAAATAATAAAATGCAAATGTATTGTCCATTTTGCATACAACTTTGCAAATCCTATCACAGTATTAATGAAAAAAGACAAAACTAAAAACTATAGCCATGCTAGCAGATCTGTGGGGCTGTAGTTAGGCACAGTGCTGCTTTGAGCTAAATGCTAAGATAGCATGCTAACATGCTTATAAAAACAAAGGCAATGTTTTGTGTATATGTATATTTTGTCTTTGTCTTTATCAGATAGTATATTGTTCAGTTTGGATCAAAGCGGTGGGCCAACATTACCATTCTTAGAGCCACCCTGTTCACTAAATGGCAAAAAAAAAATTCATCTTGTTATTTAACATCAATTCATGCCATTTTAATGTTTTTGTGGCATAATTCAGGCACAGTAAAAATCAACCTATAGAATTAAAAAATTGAGATTCATGCACATATTTATGCAATGTAAGAAAATCTAGAAAGACAGCTATAGCACAGCAAGTACAGCAAATATACTGAATAAGAAAGTGCATTTAAGGTTTATTTCTGGCTCATTTAAACTAATAGTTTTCAAAAATTAATTTAGATGTTAGCTGGGAGAATAAAACTGTTCAAGCCAATTCATCTTGGCCAACCAGTTGAAGCAATTTGTTTAATAGCTACAACATCAGCACGAGCCCTTTAGGAAAACCCAAACAACAAGAGGGACGCCAACATTTAATGAGTTCTTTTTTTTCTTTTTTCTCAATAGGTTGGGTCGGAGAGCAGGATGAATACGCCCTGCATGGAGGCTGCGTGGTCACCCATGGCACTAAGTGGGTCGCAAATAAATGGATCAACATTGATCCGGATTACCAGCGGCAGGCGCGCTACCAGCAGCTGGTTTCACAGCAGCCAGAGGATGAGGATGATGAAGGTCTGAGTCTGAACCCGGACATACAGACTCCTGATATCCATCCAGACTTGTAGCTCATAAACCAAACAAACAAAAAATCTACCTAGCCTTCCTCAGTCCTGTGCACAACTTCTTTGGCAACATCCTCTGTGGCCAGTATGTAGAGATAAGATTTATTCAGGGAACGAGGTCACAGTGGGTTTATGCAACTGTAAAGAGATGCTTTTGTTAAATATTGCTTGGATATTGTTATCCTGTTATTTTTTAATCTGCTGTAATTTCCCAGTTTAGGAATGTTGCACTAGAAACTCGATAAAGGAGTTGAGACAAAAAAAATCCCTTTGCATGTGTTAGCTTCACAGGTTTTGCTGTTGCTATGAGCAAAAAAATTGCACTTGAAAATTGAAATGGCTTCTGTAAACATTTCAATGTCCTACCTTGTTGTTGCTGCCATGACCAAAAAAGGCTCACACACCCTCAGTGTGATGCATGTTGCCTTGTCTTTGTTCCTGGAATTTATCTTTATTTTCTGCCAGATTCATATTAAGAGATATTGTTTGGATGTTTTATTTATTTATTTATATATTTTTCCTTATAAATGCACTGTATCACTCTCCCTCACTGAATAAAGTTAAATTAAGTTATGTGTCCTCAGTTTTAGTCTTCCTACTTTAAAGACAAGATGTATAAATATCAATACAATTCAACAATGAAACGAAACAGACACACTAAAATTTTTAATTAGTGGTTCATATGAATTATTTGTTTTGCACTCAGCTCCCAGCTGCTGATATTCCCCCAAGTAGACACCGAGATTCTCCATCTTCAGAGATGAATGTTGTTTGGTTGAAGTCCTTAAAGCTTTGTGCTGCTGCATGTGTCCTGAAATCAAACAGTCATTTTGTTAAAATGACACGATTAAATGCTTTTAGTGCTTCTTTATCCATTAGAGATACCCAGATTGATATTCAGTAAAAATATGTGATCAAAAGATTGGGATTAATGCTTACTTACAAAAAAGCTTGAAAATAAAGTCATTTCTGGTGGAAATGCCTGAAGGTAAACTAGCAGTGCACAGCTATGGTTAAAAGCTTTTCTGCATGTAGCTGAGAGCAACCACCGCCTGTGTGTATACTGGACTCCTTCCTCCCATGTTGTTTATTGGCCAGGAGCTTTGCATGTGGATGCTCAGGCCCTTGACAGTCACACAATATTTATAGCCTAGGTTACATGGCCACTTGAGATCCCAATACACTACAAAGCATCCAAACTGACCCATAATACTGCTATACCAGCTGCTATAACAAAAACAATGTGTATCTGTTGTGTATTGGCTAATATGGCTCACAGACAATAGGCAATTGGAATTTGCAGCAGAAGAAAAAAACTTGATCAGGGCATCCCTAACGTTTATATCAGTCACACTTTGATTAGACTGACAGCATATACTCACCACTGAGGGTTCACTGAGGTATCTGGGGACCGATGTGGCTCCACGATGGTTCAGACAGTAGAGCACAGCATCATGAACGGAGGCAAAAAGACGTCGCTTTGTTATTGTCTCAGAGAAGAAGTCACCACGCTCTAATTGTTCCACAACAGACGCTGAAGAGGAAACATAAAGCATGATAAAGTCTATTTATGTAGTACGGCCTCAAGGAGGTGAGAAGATGCTCACTTACCTTGACAACCAGCCATGTAGATATCAACATCAATCTCACTGAAGTCTTGGAAAATCTGTCAATATAATAAGCACAAAATATTTCATGTCATCAAAAGTTAGAGCTGCTCCTGCTCAAATTTAATTTTTTTACCTTATCAAGTGCCATTATCAGCCCAATAATCTGTCTCATGAGTGAGTCTAATGAGTTTCAGTTCAGTTTTCACAGAACAGTTCGAATACAAGTACAACACAATTATAAGACATGTTGGAGATATGTCTTTCCACATACCTCAGACGTTGAAAACCCTTGGTTTAAAGAATATTTGTTCCTTTAGTACTTACATTTTTCATAGTCTTCATAGCCACCGTGTCAATGAAGTTAGCTGTGGAAAGGTCGATGATGATTGAGTGAATGTCCCAGGTCCACTTGCCCAGTGACCCCAGAGAGACCCGCTCCAGGTCGTGGCTCAGCGTGTCCTCACTGCTGGACCCCAGAGTGGTGGTGTCCCCATCCTGCATCTCAGACATCCACCCTAAGCTGGTGCAGTCTGGATCTCCTCCTTTCAAGTATTCCCATCTGCACTGGCCATCTGGTGTTCGGGGAGTGGTTGGGATGACAAACACAGTTCCGTTCTCCCTCTCAGTCCAGTGCTGCTCCTCCTTGTCAGTAACAACCGTGTCTATGCATGTGTCCCCCCAACAGCCGGCCTCCTCCTCCACAGAGAACACCGGTGCTGCAGACAGCTGCTTAGCTGCCCTCTGTGCTCGTCTCTGCAGAGTGGGAAGAGAAATGATTCAAACTTATGTTAAGTACTAGAGTGTGTTGACTTTTTTGTAGTTTGTTCTGTCCAGTGTGACAACTGGCACACTTCAACCACCTATGTACTGTAACTAACAGGATTTTAGTGCCAATTTTCTTACACCATAAACGACAAGGTGACCAATCATGGGCCAGAACACCCCCAAAAAATCCTTGTGTTGTTCTTGTATTGTTTGTAAAATGTCTATGAACAAACCTATTCAGTTTTTTTTCCTTCTGAAATTGTTCATATTAACAGACATTGCCTCACTATTTGTACCTATGTATGTTTGTACCATTTTATTTGTATATAAATGCACAAATTAAACATTGAAAAATATCTATAAACAAGCCATGTTTCTGCAGTTATCTTATACATCTGCAGCACTTTACCTCTCTCTTGGCTTGCCTTTTTGCTCGTCTCTCAGCTCTCCTTTCTCTGCGTTTCTGTTTGGCCTCCTGCCTCCTCTTATAGATAATCATTTTACTGATGTCGAGCCCACTCTGAAAACACATTTTAAAAAAATAAGATATCATCTGCATCTTATAAAAATATGTCAAAAAGTAACAAAATCAAGAACTTATTGGCAAAAAAAGAGGGCAACAATCTTAAACTTTAAACTGAGAGGAGAATAGATTAGATTTTCTTTAATTTTTTACAATGATTGCACATTTATAAACCTATAAAACCAAGAGATGAACTTGCAGACAAACAAACAAACAAACCCAAAACCAAATACAAAACAGAAAAAGCTTTGTTTGGCAGTTACATTTTTAGTAGTCCTGTATAATATCCACATCTCCCATTTTTCCTGCAGCTGTTTGTTGCTTTCTCAAACAATGTGTCAGTGTTTCCATTACAGTATGTTTCCTCCATTATCTCTATCTGTTGCTCCTTGGTAGGGGGATCTACTTTAACCTATTACCTTATAACAGCTTTTTCACCAACCATTAACAATATTTTGACCAAATACCTATCCCTTATTCGTACATTTTCTTCAGAAAATCAAGATTATGCAGATAGAGTACCTTTCAGAGATGAATGAATAAATAAATAGGTTGTGGACTGATGGCAGGATAAAACAAGGAATATAAAGGTGCCAATTTGGAAATTATTATGGCCATCTTTTACTATATTCTGCCATTTTGTAGAGAAAAAACACTGAGAAAATAATAATCAGATGACTCAGTAATGAAAACAATTATTAGTTGTAGTGCTAGAATAAATTTATCATTAAGAAAGAAAACAAACCTTTTCTTTGAGAGCTTCAAGATACAGCTCTGCATTGGCAAAATACACTGTAGCGGAGGAGCGAAATATAGTGACACCTGGAATCTCCCTTGCCTGCCAAACAGCAAAAAATCATCACGTTTTTGCAGTGAGGATAGAAAAGCTTTAACTTATGCCTTTCTATTTTTCTGTTTTACCTCTCTGTGGGTCTCTATATCGACGTACAGTTCTGTACCTGGGACATTTCCCAGAACAGAATATGTTGGCCTGAATGGAATTTAAAATGAAAACATGAAATGATGATGTGGCATTATGTCTGTATACAGTATTTTGTCTAATCTGGCAGATTTTGAAGCTTGACATCAATCAACATTACCAATATTGTCTTTCACAAACACAGTATGACTCAGATACTGAAGTGAAAAATACATTATGATGAGGTGCAGAGGGGTCTTACAGCTGAGTTCTGAAGATGACAGTAAGCAGAGCAAACATGATCGACGCTGCGAGACCCAGATCCAAATTAAACAGCAGTGTTGACACCCAAGTGACCAACCAAACCGTCTGGGGAGATACAGCATGACACTTCTCAGTGTAACAATGAAAAGGAAACAAGAATAATGACCTGCTCCAGATTCAACAACACAGCAATAATTTAACCTCTCACCAGATCAATCTTGCTGCTTTTCCACAGTGTAACAATGTCAGAGTACTGTTTGAACATTCCCTTCAGGTTTACAAAGACAATCGCTGCAAGGATCGCCTAAAACAAGCACACACACAAGTTTGCACGTGATTAATCAGATATATACTTGGAAGCCTGAATGAGTCAAATTAAAAAGTCCATTACATTACATGAAATATGTCATGCATCATAAACAATTACTGCAAATCACGTTACAGTAAAGACAAGCAGTAGAGCAACAGAACCTTTGGCAGCTCCTGAAACAGGGGTCCAAGTTTCAGTATAGTTACCAACACAACTAAAGCCGAAGCCACTCCCGCCATCTGCAAGTACAACAAAAAACTTTGTTCCAGGTTTTATTGAACAATTTGTGTTTGACAAGCATGTTAACATATTACTTTGTTTAGCAGAAATGGATGAAAGCCATTGTTGACAAACAGCTTGAATACATGACAGCATATACCTCCATCATTTAGTGATACGCTAACAACTACCAAGTTTTAAATAATTCAATGATTTGGTATATTGTTTAGATAAATAATAAATGCCTCTCTAAGTGCACAATTGTGGTCAGGCACATTACCATCAGCTATAGAAACAGTCAGGTTTACTGGCCTCCCTGAAGAGAAAATACTTTATGATTTAGGTAAGATTGAAGATGAAGCCCATTTCATGTTTATTGGTCACCGTGGTACAACTGGTATGATGATTTAAGGGGCACTCTTCTTATTAAAATGTCTTTAATTTCTGATATGTTCTGCTAGATAAGTGGGAATCCCCCCCCCCCAAAAAAAAGAAAGTAAAAAAAACAAAAACAAAAAACAAAAACAAACAAAAAAAACCCTTAAGCTATGTTTTAGAAAGGGAGCCTTGTACAGTAATGGCATAGGAAACAAAGTTGTTTTCTGACTAACTAGAACCATAATGTGCTGAATTTCCACACAGTTCTCATATTCTCATATACTGTACATAAGGTGGTTATATTTGTTAGGCCAGGTTGTTGAGGTCAATCTGTTATGTCATTTCATATATAATTCAACATCATTTCCTTCTTACCTCATCTCAATCACCCTTAACTAGGTCACATTCATTACATATTTACAAGACAACTATTGCATGTTGCATCTCCACAGTACAGAATTAGAATGATGTTGGCTCATATAATGCTGGCCACTTAACTGTTATGTTGTTTTTGTAATGTTGTCACTTATGTTGCTCACTCACTTGTGTTTTTCCTCCAGTGGTCTCTTGGATGAGACTTCGAGACATGGAGGGGCAGACAGAGTAACACTGGAAGAAGCCTCCCACTGTATTACTGAGACCCAGAGCCACCAACTCCTGCAGGCCGGGGAAACAGAGAATGTGAAAATGATTGAAAGCTCCCTGATCCTCAGAATTCAACAGGTATATGATGATAATTTTGGTTTACCTGGTTACTGTCCACCTTGTATCCATGTTTCAGTGCAAATGTTTTTCCAAGTGAAATAGATATGGCATATCCAACAATGGCCAATGCAAAAGCATCACCGATGACTTCTCCAAAAAGACTCACATCTGGTACGCTGGGAGAACTTAGACTGGTGCACAGGAAGGAGGACAAGAAGGTAATGAGTTAGTACAAAACAAGCTAGAGATGTGATTTAACAAATAATGATAGTAGTATAACTTAAAGGTACATAAAGGTGCACTTTTTTTAAAATGAAGCATTCAAAGTCCTCCCCACCTCAATGAACAAGAGGACAGGGACTCTCTGCTAAATCAAACACAAGGTGCAGCATTTTTGCACGTCAAGGCAGCACGTCAAACACACACAGCACACATACATACTCAGGATATTTCTCAAACTCAACAACTACAGAAATAAAATGTTATTTTCTGATTGTTCACAACTGTTACATTATAAAGTGCAAATAACCCACACCTCTGCACAACACTGGATTTTGTGTGAGTACCAGGGATGGGTCATGAGTTTTGAATATTCGAATAGTCATTTAATTATAAAAAATTGAATAGTTCATGTGACAATCATTTTGTCTTTTAAAATCTATTTCCCCTTGTTTGTTTCTCTTATGTAACCGGCAGCTGGAAATAATGCGATACTACCAGATCTTGCGTTATTACATCAGCCTCAAGCCTCAAGGACAGAAGAACTGATCTTTGAATATTTGTCGAATAGTGCCCAGTGAATATTGAATATCACTTTGGCTTGAAATGCTCATCCCAAGTGAATACAGCTGAAGCAAACCTTCATCCTGTGCTGTGTCCTCAGTCTGCTCTGCCTGTATGTGTGTATGTGTGTTCATCTCTTTCTGCACCTCTCACAGACAGAGAGCAAAGGCAAAAATGGAGACAGTGATGTAACCATTATTCGGTACGTTTTCACAGAATCCCAACCTCAAAACCTGCACACAGTATTGGCTGGAGGCTACACAACACTGCCAAAAAGGCTTAAGCCCAGAAACAACCCGGACACAGAAAAGTATGAGAAAATAAGAAAACACAAAATAAAGGCAGAGGGCAGGGTCTGTGCGGATATTCCCACACTGTTCTGATGGGTCATAATGATTTAGAGGAATTAGGTTTAGACACTTTTTCACCCCGGGAAGATGCTGCATAGTGCACCTTTAAATCCAAATGCTTACCCACTGGGAATTTCTCCAACAACTGAAATAGTGTAGTTGTTGTTCAAGTAGGCATAGGATGATATCAATGTTCCCACCACAATCTAAAGCCAACAAAGAAAACATACAGATCATAAACACACACAGCAAAGCCACATTTCGCAACACATTTCAAACCTTCAATCATTAAAAGTCTGGTAAATCATATGCTAGATGTGAACCTAATTATTAGCCATAAATATGTCCTTTTTGCTGTGAGTTGCACAAATTCAGGCCCTGGTGCTACTGCTGACTCAGCTGCTTGGTTCCACTGTGTCTGTGCTTTTTTCAGTGCTGCAACATCAGCAGCAGCAGCAGCACAGAGGTGATAACATGTAGTGAGGCCAGACAGAGAGTGTGTCCTCGTGTCAACTGACTGTGATGAGCTCCACTGGGATAGGCACTGGCAGCTTTGGGCTGAGAAAAGAGTTGAGCTCCTTGGCAGCAATTAAAAACACCATGGACACAGTGCTGACCGCCAGGGTAGGGAGATGAGTGTGTGGCAACAAGGAGCAAACATCCCTGAGAGTCTGAAAATGGAGAAAGGTCAAGCAGGAGGTGGTTATGGTTTACTGCTGGACACATATAAGCACACATGCTTAGCTGCACACAGTGTTGTAATGTCATGTCTAGTTGGTTTACACATTTCATTGATCCTGGTTAAATAAAAATTATGAGGACTGCACATCAAACTCTTTTATGAGTGTTATCTTTTAGAGTTTTGAGATTATCAGTGCTGTAACAGAAAATGCAATCAGATCAGCACTGTCGTATCAACAAAAACACAGCAATCAGAATACTTGACAGTACTCACGTAAACCAGTGACAAAGGACCACTAAACCGTGTTGGTGAAACTCCAAAGATGTACTTCAGTTGTGCCACCACAGCATGGGCTGCAGCAGCTGTTGTGTAAGCCCGCACCAGAGGTTCAGACAAATACGTCCCTACAAATCCAAACTTCACCAAACCCAGAACCACCTATACAAACAATCGTTAATGTATATATGCATTTTGGCAGCTGTAACAACAAAATAAGACATTGATATTTCTGTGGGATGTTGTGTTCAGACCTGAATAAGTCCTCCTAGGACAGTAGTAGCAGCTGCCACCTGCACCCTGTATGAGTCCCGGGCGGTTATGTCTACCTCTGCAGTGACATTGGTCCCATTTGTTATGAGATAATCCATATCTGGGGCAAGTCTCTCCGTCACACTACCCACCATGATGCTGAGCACAGTAAATGTACCTAAACATAATAAAATATGGCAACGTGTTATTAGAGAGTAGGGTGATCAAAGGTATCTTTGAAACTTTTTCGATACCACATGTGTAAAACAATACATTCTCTGTTAAATATAAAGCGCTTTTGTGCACCCAGGACGTTTTTTGCTGTGGTATAGAGCATCAGTTTTTAATGCTACTATTGTATTAGTTTAAAACTCTGGTATCATGACAGCACTATTACAGAGGTTATAATGCCCTATATAATGCTCTTTCAACATACCGATGGAAATATGACGTGATGTTCCAAAAAAGATGTAGATAAATGCTGGATAGAGGGAAGTGTAGAGACCAAATACAGGAGGTAAGGAAGCCAACAATGCATAAGCCATACCTGTGAAAAACAGATGTTTTGTTATATCTGTCTTGGTTTACAAACAGCAAATATTTTTATGAAGTTGAACTATTCTTACTGTAGTATTACTGGCAAGTTTTTAATCATTTTAAAGTCAGTTTGAAAACATGGTTGAAGGACAATCAGGTCACCAGGCATTAAGCTAAAAGAAAGTGAATATAGCCAGTATTGGTACTAGATGTTTGGTAATTCCCTGTACTGATGAAACTGTTTGTTTTTAATGGTGCTGTGGTTGCTGATGTCAAAATTATACATACATTTAACATTTTTGTCATTTACACTAAAGTCATGAGATTCACTTCATGTAATGACTGTTATAATTTCCCTCTGAGGCAAAAAAAAAAACCTTTTCTGCAATATTTTTGTCATATTTACTCAACCATGATGGACTTATTGTTGTACCTTGTGGCAGGTGCATTATCCCCACACTGATGCCGGAGATGAGGTCTGGCATACCATAGTCCCAGACTGAGTACTTGGGCAGCCAGTATAACACAGGCAAGCTGCTCATCACACTGTGCTTCAGTCTGGGTACTGTACATCTGGAGGGGATTCAAAGAATACACAGAGACAAAAGTCAGTCTCACTGGAGATGGGTCTCTGATCATCTTTGAAAAGAAAATCAGACCAGACATCTACATCTACAGCACAGTTACAAGATCCAGCCATAAAATTTGCCTTACCTTAAAGAGCCTTTAAGCCGTTCAGTTAGAGAAGGGTGAGTGTCAGAGTACGTTTTTCTCTGTGTGACCTCTTCCAGTCTCTGTTCATCCAGCACCTCTCGCTCCACTCTGTATTTCCCAAATCTGCGTGTAGACTCCATCAGGCTGAATATACCTAAATCTGAGAAACCTCAGTTTTTTTACTCTGTGAATATGCAGTAAAGGAGACTGATTCAAGAGACTTGTTTAGTACACTGTCCACCAAATTATACTGCTGACACAAGAACAACTCTCTCTGCATATGTACATCATCTCGCCTAATGGTTAACTTTAGTCAGGATGTTGTGGGCAGAGTCTCTTCATGACAACGATGGCAGACTGGAAGAAGAAAAGGATATAATTATGGTGTAAAAGGAAAAATATTAGCTTAAAGATTGTTGAATTTCAACAGATGTTTGATAGGTGAGTTTCCATTCTTCCTCTGTTTCCATTCACCAGCAAAAGTAAACCTAATGAACCATGAAATCAGAGTTCGATATTAACCATGGCCCTATGACCCATGGTCACAGAGGTGACTCTGTGGCACCATATATTCCATGTAGGTGGCTGCCGAGTTTTATCTCCAGCTTTTGCCAACACGTTACAGTTCTACAAACATCCCGATTCCTTTGCTCCTTTTAGTGCAACATTCTATGAGAACAGAAAACACTACTTGTCACTTGCTAGATACTGATATTTTGGGGCTATTGAAATATGGGTTAACAAAGCCTACCCAAACTGCTCACACGAATCTTACAGAAGAACTGGAAATACAAAAGGTGGACTGTGAAAAAAACAAAATAACAATGGAAATTTAGGAGTGAATGGAAGCACGACTCTACAATATGAGAGATCCAAGAATGTAATTTACTGGGATGTGTGCTGCCAGTTTCCTCAGCTAGCCAAGAAGTCTAGCTTGTTTTCCATCAGAAACACCAAAGGAAACACCACATCACAATTCATGGGAAAAGTGGACGATGCAGTGTTAAAGTTGAGGAAAGCTGTGTTATGCTGCATTAAATTGCCTTTTCTGTTTTGTTTTCTGTTTTCGTTAGGGCGACCAAATTTAGGGGCTTGGTGGCCTGTGGGGCTACTGCTTAAAAATATTTGCACCTATCCCTGCATGAAATGTCCCTTTAAGCTCAAACTATATCGGTGAACTCAGTCTTTATAAAGGCTCCTTCTAAAAAGAATACCCAAAATATTTACAATGCAAAAGAGCTTTAAATTAATATTCAACACAACACTGAAAGTTGTTTACAAACTTTGTTATGGTTGGTGCAACAGTCTAAAGAATTTTGGTTTTAAGAATAAAACAATGTCTGATTTTTGACACGTGTGTGTCTGCAGTATACTGGGCCTTTAAGAGAGCGCTGTCATGAAATCTGAAGCTGGGAGCAATGTTTCACTTAGGTCATTCCAGAGCCGCATGCACGTGACCGAGACAAACAAAAACTGGAACAGAGAACTACTCCAAACAAAGTAAAAGATGATGCCAATTAGTCGAGTTAGGATGGTCCACATAATTCACAATATTTGTCGCTGTCGTGGCTTAAAAACCTACTCCCCTGATCACTCAAACCCCTCTGACCCACTTGCTGTGTGCCACAACGCTGTCTATTTTTGGGTTAGTAGCTCAGAGGGCCGCAGCAGTTAAGGGGGCACATATCTTTGTCTCTTGCAGTCGCACAGACCCTCTCTGACCCCCCTGACTGACATTTGGCAACATCAACAACACATGTTGATGAAAAACATGGACATTTACTGGACCTCTTAGACCAAACACAACACAACACAAGACAAGACAAGACAAGAGGAGCTGATGACTTTGGTAAGACTTTTATAAAGGAGTTGAATGCTGTATGATGTGGACAGCTGTAATGCTAACTGAGTGCACGTCATGTAGACAATAGGGGCACTTTACTAGTTTATTTATATCAAAGACGTCTTATATCTAAGGCTAACTGGAAAATCCCTTTGTCACTTTGCTTGAGACGGTATTGCACTAATAGTTCAAGTACAACACTACTTTTAGGTACCGTATGTGTACTGTTGCTGTCTGTAATTTTGCATCTTAAGTGTTATTGCTCTTGTAGAGTTTCTATTTTATTATATTCTTATTTTATAGCCTACATATTTATCCATTGTATCATGTAATACAATAACTAATAATCTTTTATCTACATTCTCAGTTTCATGAACCTACAGTAAGATTAACATAACATCCAGAGTTGATTTGAGCAAGCAGTTTTAGTATTAAAAGTCATCTGTGCAGCTAATCAAAGCAGCTTGTGCTTATTAAACTGCAGTTTGATATGATACTAGTGGACTGTGACACATCTAGTTCTGTTTTTCTCCTTTGTTTTTCAGAGACAACCTCCTCACTAGTTGTTCAGAGTGCATAAAACTTCCTGTTTAAATTTGTAAATATTATTGTTGCTTAAACGTTGAGGCAAAATGGATCTCACAGCCAAACATGGGCTGGTGCTGCTCGACCAGCTGAGGAAGATGAGGGAGACGGAGCATCTGACAGATGTGGTGCTGGTTGCTGAGGGCATCAGCTTTCCCTGTCACAGAGTTGTTCTATCTGCCTTTAGCCCATACTTCCGTGTTATGTTCACATGTGGCCTGCGTGAGTGCAGCAACAGAGAAATATTCCTGCGTGACACCCCAGCAGACAGCCTGGCCCTCCTCTTGAACTACATGTACTGCTCAGATCTTCCTCTCACCAATGCCAATGTACAAGGCCTCTCTATTGCAGCTTTTCTTCTGCAGATGGATGATGTCTTCAATCGGTGTCAGCTGCACATGACTGAGAACATGGATGCCTCCAACTGTCTTGGTGTGTATTACTTTGCCCGTGACCTCGGGGCAGAGGACCTAGCTGACCACGCTCATCGCTACCTGAGGCAGCACTTTGTCCAAGTCTGCCACAGTGAAGAGGTCCTGGAGCTGGAGGCCCATCAGCTGGGAAAGCTGCTAAGCTCTGATGACCTTAATGTTTCCCGGGAGGAAACCATCCTGGATGTGGTCCTTCGCTGGGTCAAACATAACACTCTAACACTGTTTGATGGAGAGGTCCGTATCCCACACCTTCCAGAGCTCCTGAGGAAAGTCCGTCTGCCCTTGATAAACCCTGACTATTTAAGAGAGGCGATAAAGAGGAACACGGCCCTGCTGGCTGAAGCTGAATGTCTGGAGATGCTCAATGAAGCCTTGGAGGCCACAGCAATGCATCCCTCAGCGGCACCACGCAAACTAAAGCTGCGGTACGGCATGGAGACCACAGATCTACTGCTCTGTGTTGGGAATGACGGTAGTGGGATCCGGTCAAGATACGGCAGCTATACTGAGCGCAGCTTTTGCTATGCTCCATCCACAGGCCGGACCTACTACATCACTTCACCTCGGTATGGAGAAGCTCTGGGGTACGTGTGTGCCGGGGTTGTAACTGAAAAAAATGACATCATAGTGGCAGGAGAGATAAGTGCACGCCGAATGGCCCGACAGAAGGACATGAATGTTGAGATTTACAGGTAAGAAAGACATTCGTTGACAACTGCTTGCCCCACATAGATGATACTTATTGTTGGGTTGTGTTGCCAGGTACAAAGTAGAGGCCCAAGGAACCTGGGACCGCCTGACTCCAGCAGAGTACCGTGATTCGTATGCTCTGGGATCACTGGGTGACACTCTGTACCTGATGGGTGGGCAGATGAGGCTGAAGAACCAGTTTCTCATCACAAACTGTGTGGAGCGCTGGTCTCTGCAAGGTGGACCCTGGCGCAGTGCAGCACCCCTTCCTCTGCCTTTGGCCTATCACAGTGTGGTCAGAATGAAAAATCGCCTTTATGTGATGGGTGGTCGAACACCACAGGTGATCTTTACATGTGTTAACTTTAGGGATGCATGTCATTGGTATTGTAAAGGCATTACAATCAAAAATCATACTGGCCTGAAATGAACATTTCTGGTGATATGACAGGCCAATAAGATGACGCATGTTGAAGTTTTTTGAAGTGTCTGAGAAATATATCAAAGTTGCTATTTGCAATGATTGCTCAGCATCGGTCATACATGGAGAGGAGCCAAATCACATCGTCTCAATACTACAAATTTAACTGCTCATCTTTAGAGCCTTCTAAGAGCAAAAATGTTGCACACCTGATGATCAACTGCTGCAAAGGAGATGACCATTGGTCAACAATATAGAACAAAATGATTCCGGCACACTGTCTTCTTCTCTTGTAATCAGACATTTAATTAATAACAATGTTTTAGTATACCTTCATCAGGTTCTAAAATAACCTATTTTTGTTGTTATTATATACCTCTGGTAGCAAGTGGAGAAGACAGTCTTTTTGTTCCGTGGCATCTTTAGAGCCATCATCCCAATCATTGCCACAAACTTGACAAGAACAAAAAGAAAGAGGCACTCACGAAAAAGTGTCAACAGAAGTTTGAGTTGAAAAGTGTTGTATTTTATGTTTGCATCTGCCAGTGGGCGATCAAGATAAAAACAGGCATAATTAAGTTAATGCCACTGCAGGAGGCACTTGATTTCTTCTGTACGTTGGTATCAGCATCAGCATTTCAGATATATGCAAAAATCCAATATCGTGCATCCCTTCTTAACTACTGAGCAATTATTCCAAAACTTGAATTCAATTTGTCTCTTTTAAAATTGAGAAAATCAGACTTCATGAACACATTATGAGCATTGACTGTATCTGTATCTGATTCTTCTTTTCTGCCTGCACCTGCTCTGCTTTGTCACTATTACCTCCCTCCCTCCTGAACCCTCCAGACATACCGGATGGATGATGAGCCTGACTGTCTTAGTAACCGTCTCTTGGAGTACGATCCAAACACAAATAAGTGGACAGAGTTAGGTCCCATGAAGTACTCAAAGTACCGCTGCAGTGCTGTTGTACTCAATGGTGAAATTTATGTGATGGGTAAGATACTTTGTTCAGCTAACATGTTGAAAAATGCCCTGTTTCAATGCAGTTCACTGCACAGAGTTGTCATGATCATGTTACATAAACTGAATTACACTGATTTCTTCAAGAATTAGTTACACAGAATAATACCATTTTGCAGGAGGTATAGGATGTGAGGGTGTGGATCGTGGGCAATCACGCCGCTGCCTCGATGCGGTGGAGATCTACAACCCAGATGGAGATTACTGGAGGGATGGACCTCCTCTTCCATGTGCACAACTCTCACTGCGCACCAATGCCCCTAACGCAGGAGTGGTGGGAGGAAAGATTTATGTGTGTGGATACTACAAAGGAGCAGGTAATGAAAGAATGTTAATATCCAATGAATGAAAAGTGTCAAAGAGATGTTTCAGAGTGACTGTATCACGCTTTCTATCTCATCTCTGTCCTTAGATCGTCACGATAATATAACAAAGGACATTTTGGAGCTGGACCCCTGGGATAACCGGTGGACAGTGGTGGCTCGGCGCGCTCTGATGCATGACAGCTATGACGTCTGCTTAGTGGCAAATCTCAACCCAAGGGGACTCATGTCCCCACCTGCAGACTTGGTTAAAATGTGACACCGCTGTCAGAGAAGATCAAAGTCTGTGTGGGAGAAGTAGTGAATGAAATCAATTATTGATTATTAATGCACTTATTGCTGGGCCAAAGGCATTAATTTTTTCAAGTGGAAAAGGTCTTAGTGCCCTGCTGCATGAGAGAGGATCAGCGATTCATGATTTGCACGTTTTTAGAATGAGACTAGAGCTTTTTCACAGCAGCTACTTTGACATTAAATAGTAGAGTTTAAACAGGTGTTAATAAACATACAAATTAAGGTTCAGGGTGCCGCTATTGTGCATGCTGGCTTACTGAAAAGGCTCCGCAACACTAAATGGAACGGGGCCTTAATTAGCATGACTGGTGATACCTGTTTCCTCTACTATTTCAAATCAATATAGCTGCTGTGACGGAGGTTGACTGACAGATAATTTGTAAATATATATATATTTTTTTTAACTTGTTAAAGTGATATTCCACTGCAGAGTAATAGTCCACTCAATATGTACTCACCACTATGCCGATGTGAAGATGGGTGAAGATCTTCAGTTCACAAAACAATCCTGGAGTTTCAGCAGAAAACAGGGTTGCAGCTAGTGGCAGTGATTGGAGACCAAATGTAAATGTAAAAAAAGCACACAAAACAAACACAAAATGTCTCCATCCTGCTCGTGTGGTGTAATCCAAGTGTCTGTGAGCCGCGACATTAAAATTTAACCACAAAAGACGTCATTTATGCCATGTTTTTAGCCGAATGTCAACTGTAGCATGTAAACATGGCGTCGATCTCGCGGACACTTTATTTCATTTACATTTGGTCTCCAATCACTGCCATTAGCTGCAACCCTGTTTTCTGCTGAAACTCCAGGATTGTTTTGTGAACTGAAGATCTTCACCCATCCTCACATCGGCATAGTGGTGAGTACATATTGAGTGGATTATTATTCTGCGGTGGAATATCACTTTAATATCTGCAGAGACTGGTCATCTGAAATCTGCAAATCTGTGTATCAACAACACCAGGATGTGAATTATGGTTATAACTGGGGCTGTAACATATGATTGTTTTAATTTTTGATTAATCTGGTGATTTTATCTCTCAATTAATCAATTAATCATTTAGTTTATGAAATGTCCAATACTGAGAAAATTCCATTCACATTTTGTCAGAGGCCACAGTGATGTTTGTTTTTGTGATATTCAATTTATTGTCATACAGGACAAGAAAAAAATCAGAGAAGTGGGAAACAGAAGATGTTTAATATTTTTGGTTGGAAAAGTTACTAACTGATCATCAAAATAGTTGCAGATTCATTTTCTGTTGATTAACTAATCACTGCAGCCCCAGTCATAGCCTAACTATGGACTTCTGGCTTTGATATAAATTATACCAAAATGCTGGTGAAGTATTTGGTCTGTTATTACAGAAGAAATACTACAGCTTTAATGACAACAATAAATTGACAGATTTAATTTACGCACAGTAAAAAAAAAAGAATGTTATATTGTATGAATCATTTGGTTGTTTTTTGTGCTATGCTTGCTAAAGCAAAAAAAAATTTTCCTAATAAATATGCACCTTAGTGATATTATGAAGCATGGTTATTGTGGTTTGAACACAGACACTTAATTATAACAAACCTCAGTAAATCATGGAAGTTATAATGTTCAGTTTTTGTGAAACTCTATTTAAGAGGTGTTAAATCAGGTTTATGGATATTTTGGAGGCTGTAGTGCTTTTGAATTGTATTGCATCATTCTGAGAGTTTTTTTTAATATATTTAGTCTACCCTCAGTGATATAAATGGGGTACAGGGGCTCCATTGGTGACATGTACAGAAAGTGACATGAAAAGCAAATACTGCACAGCAAGTTATGCCAATGCCAATATTTGGAGAGCAGGGCAGCCGATGGACGATACATAATGCCAGTATCAAAATCATGGAAAAATCATGTACAATTCCATTATTCCGTGCACATTACAGTCTAGTATACAGTTATCTTAGCCAGTAACATGTTGTTTTTAGATTTTTTTTTTTAGATGACTGGCATTTAAGGTAGGGCGGGACACAGTATGTCAGAAGTTATATCATTCAACTTCATTATTCAGTACATTAAAACATATTATATATTTAACACTTACCAGTAACAGATTAGATTTGCTTTCATTAGGTCAGTTGTTAGTACAGAGGTCATATCGTTCAGTCCAGTCAGAAAAAATTGAGGAAATTCAGGCAACAGGGTGTATGATAATAATAATTCTAGTACAGAGTTCAAAACTAACTTTTTCACCACGTTCCTAAAATCCACAAGGGGGAGCGCAAACATTGTTTGACAGCTGTCACACTGACAAGGTTGCATGCAGATGTGTCTGCAGACATTTCTTGTTTATCCAGCAGCTATCGAAAAGTGCCAGATAATTGGCCCGAATAATCAGTCAGTCTATCACTGATTGCTGCATTACAATCTATCTAAGATCAGAATCTGAACATGAGTCACAGAAATTATACGGAAGATAAATTTGGTTCCAAATAATTATTTAAGAGAATTGTCATTTGTTTGCAAAGTCTTTCAGTTTATTTTCTGTGTCAGGTCAGCAGTATAAATACAAAATAAGTTCATTTTAAAAAGTCAGCAAAGACACTTAACTGTTACAGTATTTTGTTATTTCAGCAGGAAAACTTAACAAGATGAAACGTGGAATGC